>KN880531.1:0-84927 GCA_000934385.1 Cylindrobasidium torrendii FP15055 ss-10 | reverse complement strand
GAGCAATCGATTACGAGTGCTTACAAACAATGGGCCCTTGCCCTATTCGGGTTGCCGGGCTATGCGGCCATAATATTTTTCTATCAATTAATTTATTTTTGCTTGATTTGGGCAGCTTTTCTAATGTACAGATCAAAGCTTTTATTGTAAACCTCAAACCTCAACTCAAAGCTCAAAAACCTCGGCCACCAAAACCCGAAACCTCAAACCTTACGCCTCAAATGTGCTTTCCAAACCTCCCTGGAAACCTCAATCCGGTATTTTGTTCGAAATATGCATTCATACTCCTGTGTGCCACTCACAGTGGATTGCGATTCGTGGGAACTTGGAATTGACTTGGAAAGTGGGAGTCGTGATCCGAACTCGATCGCCCACGGCACCTGTTCTCCATCTCAGTTTCGAACCTCATCATGTCTGTCCCCGGGATAGCGCGACGTTTTGTGCGACCGCAGTGTACCGCGCGCTTTGCGTCTTCAAAAGCGAGTGTAACTGCAAATGGAAGCACAGTCTCGGCCTCAAGTACGAATGGGAACGCAGCAGCTTCAGCAACAAGCAGCAAGGGAGGAGCGCTAAAACCAGGCAGTCCAGGTTATGTGAACCCACAAATCCAGAAGGCACGGTATGCCCGCCCAAGACCCTTCTATGGGAATGCGCCAGCCACGAGCGAGAGTCCAAATGTCGATGGTGAGTCTATGTTCCCGTGTCGTCCTATTCATGGCTCTTGTAATGGTTTCTGCACCTCCCCAAACACAAGCATGATCTTCAACTCAATATTGAAATCTTGCAGCGACTCCGACGGTGGGAACAAGCGAAGGAATGCATGCAAACATGGGTGTCCGGGGAGGCCAGAAGAAGAAGGGCGCACCGTTCTCTCGCGACGTGCTCACGGCCGTCCACAGCTCATTACACTCGGGCGTGCAATCCAATAGCAAGGGGTCGTTCGCCAACACGAGCGCAAGTGCTCATGGACATACTCTGGGAAGTGGGATCGCCAGTACGACCAGCACTCAAGGAAGTACTACTTTGGCTAGCTCTGCGTCGGCAGATACTGCAAGAGGTGCAAGAGGAGGGAGCAATGGATCGCGCGAGGATGCAAGCCAGACGTTCTACAAGGATGGTGCACTGAAGACTGCGCCAATCACACGCGCGCAGGCGACAAGACTTTTCGCGCTTGTACCGATTATTGTCGTGACTGGATGTGCGTTCTTTTCCTTCCTTTGGCTTCCCTTCGTAGACTTCCATGCCCCGCTTGATCCTGAGCCTGAATTCCCACCATACTATTATTCACCAAGGGGCCAAGAACACAGTTCTGACATACCCCACTAGACATTCTCTTCAAGCGTCTTGTTCTAGGCGAGCCGCAGCGGCGCGTAGGAGACCCGGCTTCACCAGAGGATGCCACTCCGCCTGATCCATGGGCTGCAGCACATCCCACACAAACAGAAACAGATGCACCTCCATCGCACGGCACTGAGGTGACCCCAAAGGAGCGCCTGCCGTATAGTTGGCGCATCGAGTCGAGTGCGTCTCGAAAGAAGGAGGGCGCACGACATTTAGAAGATGCACTGGAAGAGAAGAAGAAGCATCTATAAAGCAGACTAGCTGGCTCCGTGGAAGAAGAACAGGTCGTTACACTACGCAAGATTCTGCACAAGCTCGTTGCATTTCAGGGTTCTAGGAGTACTATCACATCATAATTGCATACTTACACGACGGCATTCCGTTGAAAATACCGCAAAAAATCAGATGTTCACCCAGCTCAGTCTTCAGAGTCGCGCGCCCATGGAAATGGTGCTTCGGAACGTGGAGTTCACAAGTCCCCTGGATCCGGATTGCTCTCAGCAAGGGGCGGATGATATTGCTCAGAGTTGCTTGTGAGATAAGTTATTCTGTGTTAATAGGGCCAAGAGTCTGATAAACAAGTATATATGTACTGCCCAGAACGGACGGTGGAAAAGATGAACTGATGACAGGCGTTCTGTCCCGATTGACAAGGTCACTGAATGGAGGTATAGATGTACAACATCGCGCGCATAGCGGCTCTGCCTTTCTCGTCGTGCACTACGCAATACTGGTGCATATGCCAGTCCGCGGATACTCTGAATACGATGCGAAGTTCATCGACGCCGATGCACGCGCGGATTTCCTGGTACTACGGGAGGATTTCTTGGTACTACGGGAGGGCAAACCGCGGTACAATCCTCCAGGAGACGCGACGCACTCGGACGCGCACTCGGATCTGGGTCGAAGCAGCTATCGATGAGAGACCACAACGCGTCGGACATCCCTGTCTCAACACTGGGTCTCGCTGGTCGCTCGTCGTTGTGAATGGCCATAACGACCTGAGCATCTGTTTTGAGGTCGAAAGGCCTCTTTCCTGAATATATCTGTGTGCGTGATTGGTGAGGTTCTGGATTAGCACAGATGCAGATGCACACACTTCGACCACGGTGCAAGCGAAGGAGTATATATCTCGGGGAGGTCTGTAAGAATCTTGCGGGCCCGGGGTGTCTAGTACTGCTTCTGGTGGGAGCCAGCGCAAGCTGCCACGAACGGTCGAGTGCAGCGTCGCCACGGTTTCCGATAGGATAGTGAGGCCAAAGTCGCTTAAACAACAATGGCCATTGTCCTTGACGAGGATATTTGACTGTCATAGTTTTTTCTCAATCGCTGGCAACGACGGGGGTGGATGGAACGGACCCCTCGTATATCCGCATGGACGACAGCAGGGACTAAGCCGTGGAGGTACTTCAAGCCTGCAAGAATGTCGTGGATCTGTGATGTTTAGGGCGACATGTCGGCTTCATGGGGAACACAGCACTGAAGACATACCGCATTAATTCGAGGATAGGCTGGATATGTCTCGATAAATCGCATAATATTTCCATTGCCTAGCCAAGGAGACACAAGGCAAAACGTCCCGGGGGAGAATGTGCTGTTCACTCCAAGGAGTGGCAGGATATTATCATGGTGCAGTTGTCTCCACACAATAGCCTCCTTTTTACAACTCTACAAAGGGGCGTCAACATCGTGCATAGCGACCTGCGGGGAAAGGGAACAAACCTTCCAGACTCTGTCGCGTTCCGTTGCTGACGTGCCAAAACACCGCAATACTTTGACGGCCACTCGTTTTTGATTCCACAGGGCTCTCCATACGTCCTGAATCAGGTTACCACTTCAGCTACAGAAAACCAACTGATGCGAGTGGACACTCACCGAGAACCCACCTCCTCCAGCTGGAAACTGACCGAACCTATCTAGAGGTCGGCACTCTAGTGTTGTAGGCAGGATGTCATCTCTGCTGACGATGGTACTAAGCTGGTGTATGACCCAACGTCGAATTTGTGGATGTAACCGATCCCCGTGGAAGTCAAGCATCTATCACAAGTGAGTGTTATGTTGAATGCATATCCAGGGTAGTGAAAGCTTTACGGCCTGCAAATGGTTCAATACCTGAAGCGGTGTGCTTTGGTCGACTCCAAGATCAGTGTCATGGTGTCCAGAAAGTACTCGATACGCGGGGCAGTTGCTGTCTCCGCGAGAATATCCTACGAAGGTGATATGTACAGGGCGGCCAGAGGCGCTATCAGTCCAACGCGAGAACACAACAATTTTTTCTTTCGCAATACTGTCGAGCAAAAAAGCTACGGGAGGTGTAAGAAAAGAGTGGGCTGTACAGTCTTTGCATTACCTACGAGTATCACAGTCAGAAAGAGTGCCGGGATCGGTAATGTCATCAACAGCAAGGATATCATTGTCGATGGACGTAGACGCCGTGTCGACTTGAGGAGAAATATCGATGGCTTCGATGTCGTGACGCGAGTCTATCTCAGGCAATGAGACCTCAGTGGACATGTGTCTAGCAGAGCAAGTCCAATGAACTCCTTGAGTAACGTTCTAGCTGCCTGATGTTGAAGGACTGGCCAGATTACCCTCACTAGACGTCGAGGACACCGTCGTTAGGAAGAGAAATCAGGTGCCAACGTCACTGTATGACTCTAGTGGGTGCTTATATAACACCGAGCCAGAAGAACTTCTGGAATGCAACGATGCGATGCTATTCAATTCAGAGCTATTCAACGGTCTCTTCGGGGAAGCTTCTGAGTTTGAAATCGTATGATAACAATGCTCAAATTCAAACATCTCCAATACACTTTACAGTTGCTGTACAGCAGGACGAGGTCAGATTTTGAAAGTGCTCAGGACTTCCAATAACTTTGTGACCACTAGATACTACAGGGCCTATTACGTCGCGTTTCTCGGATCCCCTCGCAAGCCTCATTTTTACCAAGGCGTACCGATAGGGAAAATCATCGGATCCTGCACTTCCTTGCGTTTGTCGACACCACAGAGAATTTCTACGAGTGTCAGTGCGAACGGGAACGATGTCCCTAACGTGAATCAGCCAGAAGATTTTGGGATACCACGAGACATAAGTACCTGGACCACGACTATCCAAACGAATTGGAAGAGTCAGCGACGAAGTGTGAAGCGTTCGGGACACTCACGTTGTGACGAGATTCCCAGAAATGACAACGGGCTCCTCAGCGTATTCAAATTCTGCAAATCTTAGTCTCATTGTCGAAGAATGGGCTGGGAAGACATACGAGCGGTTAACTGATCTTTCACGCTAGGGTGTGAAGTCAGAGGTTGCTTGGGCAGACCAGAGGTCAGGGCAGTCAAGCTCCCTGCGCAAATCATGCCGACGTATTTTTTCGCGTCGAGATATTGGCGAACAAGGGTCTGCACGTCCGTGTTTTGAGAAATCGTTGCGGCACCGGGCGCGCCACCAGGGATGACGAGCACATCGTAATTGTCCTTGAGAGCAAATGAGGATTTAGAGAAAAAACGAATAGCTTAAGAAGGAAGGTGCGACGCACAGGTCCTGATTGGGAGATATCGAAGACTATATCGGGAAGAAAACGAATGCCGCGCGACCCCTTTGCCACCGGTGAGGTACCAGGGCTAGGTGCGCCGGCAGCGGGGACGTAGGCGGAGTGAGTCGTTATCCCTGCCCTCACGAAGGTGTCATACGTTATCGTACTGCAGGCGCACAGAATAATTAGCTTTGAGTTGACAGGTAATAAATGCAAGGGGATAAGTCGGGATGTAGATAAGGGGACGGGCATACAACTCCATTTCTTCAGTCCCATCTGCAATGAGAACGAGGGCGGACGGCATTGTGGATGTAAAATGGCGATGGGAGGAGGAGGATAAGGTGGGTGCGGATGACGTCAGAGATCAAGTAGATCGCGTCACGCGTTGTGAGAAAGTACGCGACGAGGCGCATTTTCCGGCCGCGAAGAGTGCAGGACGCGACGCGACGCGACGTCGGCAGCGATGGAGACGACGAGAGGAATGGGCGGGCAGACACCATATCCCACACGCTGTCTACACCGTGTAACATGTATCATATCAAGCATCTTGGCTTGCCACCAGGCCATCATCCTATATTGCAGCCTTTCCCCGTCGGAAATAGGCTACTCGTCGGCCATGCAGCGCACAGGGCCATCTCATTCACCGGATGCCGCGTACCAGACCATCCTGGCTGAATTGCGGGTGCGTTGGATGGATTCTTAATTACGAGCCCGCCACCGTTTTTGACATTGGCGGATAGGACATCGCACGCCAACAGGCTCTGAGCATCGCCGAGCAACGAGAAATGAACCGGCAGATGCACGGACTCAATAATAAATTGGCTCGCGATACAGAGACGCGCCGGGACGAATTGGCCGCGATCAACGCGTCCGTGAGAAACCTGGAAATGGCTATCCGACGCCGAGGACGGCGGACATGACGGCCCGCGAGGGAATGGTCGAATGTTGAACGATTGAACAGGCAGACTGGTTCTGGATTGTTTCGATGGGCCCGTAGATCACCAATAAATATGTGTCAGGAGTCTGCCACCGAATCCAAACTTCACAACCCACCACCATGGCCTCTCCCGTCGAAGTTAAGAAAATCTGCTGCAGTATGTGGCTCGCTGTTGCCCTCGATCTCGCTAATAATGATCATTTCCAGTCGGTGCTGGATATGTTGGTGAGCTGCTCGATAACGCGTCTTTCCCGCCAATTTGGCTCACACACTACAAAAGGCGGACCCACCTGCGCGGTCATCGCGCTCAAGTGTCCCCATATCCAAGTGACCATTGTAGATCTGAACCAGAGCCGCATCGACGCCTGGAACAGCGAGGACTTCAGTCTGCCCATTTATGAGCCAGGACTCGACGATGTCGTCAAAGCGTGTCGCGGTCGCAACCTCTTCTTTTCGACCGACGTGAACAAGGGCATCCAAGAAGCCGACCTCATCTTTGTGAGTGTGAACACTCCCACCAAGAAGAACGGTGTGGGCGCTGGATATGCCGCCGACTTAAAGTGCGTGTTGCTGTGCCTCGCGCTCTTGCCTTTTCTCACGAAATGCGCAGCTACATCGAGCTCGCCACGCGCCAAATCGCAGCCGTCGCGACGTCGTCCAAGATTGTCGTCGAGAAATCTACCGTCCCCTGCCGCACTGCCGAGTCAATGCGCACCATCCTCGAGGCCAACTCTAAGCCAAACTGCCGTTTCGATATCCTTTCGAATCCCGAGTTCTTGGCCGAGGGAACTGCTATCGACGACCTCTTCAACCCCGATCGTGTCCTGATCGGTTCCCTTCAAACGCCCGAGGGTATCTCCGCCTGCGCGTCTCTCACCGCCGTTTACGCAAACTGGGTCGCGAAGGAGCGCATCCTCAACGTCGGCCTATGGTCATCCGAACTCACCAAGCTCGCGGCCAATGCAATGCTCGCACAGCGTATCTCTTCTATCAACGCATTGTCGGCTATCTGTGAGGCCACTGGCGCCAACATTGATGAGGTTGCCCACGCCGTGGGCTATGACTCTCGTGTTGGCCCCAAGTTCTTGAAGGCGTCTGTCGGCTTTGGCGGCTCGTGTTTCCAGAAGGATATCCTCAACCTTGTCTACCTCAGCGAAAGCTTGCACCTTCCTGAAGTTGCAGCATACTGGAGGCAAGTTGTAGAGATGAACGAGTACCAGAAGAACCGATTCTCGAAACGTGTCGTGGACACGCTTTTCAACACTATCACCGGAAAGCGCATCGCTGTCCTCGGATTCGCCTTCAAGGCAGACACAGGCGACACCCGCGAGAGTGCTGCTATTACTCTCATCAAGAACTTCTTGAACGAGACGGCATATGTCAACGTGTACGACCCGAAGGTGCCGCATGAGCAAATTTGGCAGGACTTGCAGGAGGCCATTCCTAACAAGCCGCTCGAGACCAGTAAGAATACTCATCATCTTTGCGACTGCATGCTGACGATTGCTACAGTCCAAAAGCAAGTCACTCTCTCCGCGAGTGCGATGGATGCATGCCTGAACGCCGAGGCCGTGGTCATTGCGACCGAGTGGAAAGAGTTCAAGGAGATAGACTGGCAGACAGTGTACGATTCGATGAAGAAGCCTGCGTTTGTCTTCGATGGGCGGTTGTTGGTGGATGCAGATGCGCTCAGGAAGATCGGCTTCAAGGTCACTTCCATCGGTCGTGGTGGGGTATGAGCGCAGTCCGGTGTAGAACATGGGAAGGATAATGTTGGAAATTATAACCGTAGATTAGTAGTAGTATAACATGGTACTTAGGTTTGTTGGTATCCTTATTTTTTTTTTTTGGTTTCAGAACACACCGGAACAGTGGCATAGTACTACGAGTCAACCTCCTTGCTTGAGGACAACCCCGCCCTGGAAGCAAATACAATATCCTTCAATCAGATTCCCAACGAGGAAATTCGCATGCCACTACAGACTGTAGGTCGGCTATATGCACTTGTTAATTTGATTGGATTCCAAGGTTGCGATTAATGTACAGTAATCAGGTTGAAAGGTAGCCTTCAACAATATTTACGCCCTCTTCGCAATCTTCTCGTTCAACTTGGCCTGTCGAAACGCATCAGCTAGAGACGACGAGTGTAAAACGGTGGGAACGTACAATGACTGCGTCCATGTAGACATTGGTCACGACCCAGTGCTCGCGCTGCATGTTCTTGCCATACCGCGCCAGAGCCAAATCCTTGGTCATGATCTCGTCCTTGTCGATAACCTCTACGCAAGCCGCCTCAAGATCCCGGCACCATGCGGTGAGGGCATCGTTGTTGTCGAGCTTGGCGCGGTGGAGGAGACCACGGGTCCACGCGAAAATGGAGGCGACGGGGTTTGTCGAGGTCTCCTTGCCCTTCTGGTATTCACGGTAGTGGCGGGTGACGGTTCCGTGAGCGGCCTCGCTCTCGACAACGTCGCCAGAGGGTGTGATGAGCTCGGAGGTCATCATGCCGAGACTGCCAAAGCCCTGCGCGAGGATATCACTCTGGACATCACCGTCGTAGTTCTTGCATGCCCAGACGAAACCACCGGAGGACTTGATTGCTTGCGCAACCATGTCGTCGATGAGACGGTGCTCATAGTAAATTCCTGCAGATTCGTATTCAGCCTTATATTGGGCCTCGTAGATCTCCTGGAAAATGTCTTTGAAACGGCCGTCGTATTTCTTCAGGATGGTGTTCTTGGTTGACATGAACAATGGCATCTTCTTCGCCAAAGCCATCTTGAAGGAAGCGTGGGCGAAACCGGTGATGGAGTCATCTGTGTTGTACATGCTGAGGGCAACACCCTTGCCCTTGAAGTCGTAGATATCGAGAGTAGTGGGTGCGCCGCCAGCTTGCGGCGTGAAAACAAGTTGGAGTTTGCCTGGCCCAGGTGCGAGGAAGTCTGTTGCGCGGTACTGGTCACCGAATGCATGTCTACCAATGACAATGGGCTTGATCCAACCGGGCACAGGCTTGGGGATTTTCTCGAGAATGATGGGCTCGCGGAAGACAGTTCCACCAAGGATATTCCTGATCTACAGAGGGTAAGTGGGATAGAGGGCAGGAATGTGAGAACGCACGGTGCCGTTGGGACTCCGCCACATTTGCTTGAGGTTGAACTCCTTCACACGGGCCTCGTCCGGAGTGATAGTCGCGCACTTGATGCCGACCTTGTGCTCCTGGATTGCGTTGGCAGCATCAATCGTGACCTGGTCGTTCGTCGCGTCTCTGTGTTCCAAGCCCAAGTCATAGTATTTGATGTTCAGGTCGAGGTAAGGCAGAACAAGCTGATTTAAATATCAGCTTCAGGGTCGTTGCCATTCTATCAAACGCTGGGTACCTCGTTCTTTATCTTCTTCCAAATTATCCTCGTCATCTCATCACCGTCAAGCTCGACAATGGGACCCTTGACGGCGATTTTTTGCGCCGTCCCTGGATGAAGGACAAATAATTGTCAGAAAAGTGGATTGAAGAAGGGTCCCGAGACTCTAGCGGGACGGACGCGCACCTGTTGCCATGAAACGGCGTCCAATTTGTCGCGTCGCCAGCGCGCGCGCCGACGGCCAGAGCATCGTGCGGGTATTTGGGTGGGTGGGTGGGTGGTGGTGGTGGGTGGAAGAGCGGGAGATTTGCCGGCTTAAATAAAGCCGAGCACTGGCCGACCACCATCATTCACACACGCGACTTGGCACTTCTAATCCAGCCACTTCTGGGTCACTTGGACAGTGAATCATGCATTCCAGGCGTGGGGAGTGTATACTCGTCTTGTGCGTGCCTTCTGCTGCTATCTTCTCGATGCTTTGTGCCGCTCTCCAGCGAGCGCGTACCCGCTCAGTCCGTCTTTTCTGACCGCTCTGGTTTCGGCCGAAGCGGAAGCCCGCCCTCCGACGATAACCTCTTTTATGCCTGCCACATAGGGAAATAGGGAGCATCAAAAGTCATTATAAAGGTGGCCCTCTCGGTAAAAGGGTCATTAGGTCCACAGCCTGGGTGGAAAGTTAGCAGAAGATGCATCATGAGCAGTAATTATTGGTACAGTATCCAAATCCCCGCGCGCAACCCTGCCATTCATGGATTTGTAACCAAACTCAGTCCTCCATCGATAGTCAGAATTGCTCCGGTCACATAGTCATTGGTGGACAAGTAGACTTCCGTTTCCCCCTACATGGTGAATTATTGAGTGTGGTGTGATGGTGTTGAGCTTGAAGATATCAATCCAGTCGTCCATCCCCTCAAGCCCAAACGCATCTTCCGCGGCCAACTTCCCCGCGATGAAGGTCTCGAGGTGGCTTATTGGTTCACTAATTCCTTGCGCTTGACGAGACAGCGGACTTCAATGCGTATTTTAAGGCGTCGCCAATTGGTACGCACTTATTCACCACGATATTCAACATCTTGTCGTTTCGCGACACTACCAGCGCTGCAGCCTCGATGTCTTCTTCCTTGACGACGTCCATCTTCAAGGGAACGAGGGATCCTGAGCCTGGGATGGAAGAGGCTTCGGAAGCAGCCTTCTCCAGAAATCCAGCCATGACGCGGCAATGTATACCTTCGCACCAGCACCAGACAGGGCAGTAGCTATCATGTATCCGCTATAGTATGAAATGCATCATCAAATTTGAGCCGCAACAGGTGGGCTATGGATACGTACGTACATGCCAGTTCCACCACCAGTGACAAGCGCAACTTGTCCCTCAAGAGGATACTTTGAAGTAGCAGCCATGATGAGCTGCGACTAGGAGCCGGTGGTCGAAAGGCAGGCGGACTCGTCAAGACTAAAACATAGCTGGGCGGGCTCGCTGATCCTCTTTTGGTGATGCGAATTTTATAGCTCTGAAAGGAGGCGTCGGCGGGAGCATGCACTCCTTGTGCCGTTAATGTTACGCGCGGATGCATGCACGTAACTTCCAATGCCCTAAGCCTGCTACAGATTCGGATACGCAGACAACACATCTTAGTCATGAACGTGCGGCTGCCTCCAACTGGCTCCCATAGACAATGGACTTGTCGATCAGGGAAAGTCACTAGTGTCGGCATTTCGCGCTAGGTTTCCATTGTTTGTCGTCATAACTTACCTCAGTGCTTTCAGTACTCAGTATTTGGGGCTGTGTGGTTCGAAGTAGTCCGAAGAGGTTAGCACCTGCGGAAGACTTCCATTGAACACACTGTGCCGGGTCGATAGACGCACAAAGGCTGCGCCTTGTGATGAACTTGAACTGGCGGCACAGGCAAAGCTCAAAAAAGTACGAGGCTTTTATTATAAGGGTAAACATTAGAGGCCTGTAAGTAACGAGATATTGCCTAGTACTATAATCTTGGGCCCAAATGTGAGTCCAAATAAAGAAATACTACGAATTTTACAAAAGTCCAAAACTCATCTCAGTATCGCATCGCTCATGGGTTGACCAGACTGAGTCCCCCATCGATTGTGAGAATCGCACCCGTCACATAATCATTCGTGGACAAATACAGAGCGGTCTTGCCCATTTCATCCGTCCTGAGTTCATTCATCAATTAGAGCAGCGCAGAGATCGCGATGGGACTCACCTTCCAGCCCTCTTTGCGGGCACGGCATTCAAGTATCCTGGCGCAGCGTGCTTCGTCAACAGGTCAACGTCTCCTCCACTCGCCCTCTCAAGCATAGCCGTGGGGAAGACACCAGGCATGATGGCGTTGACGCGGATCGGGTCGCCGCGTGCTGCGAAGTGGGCTGCGAGAGCTGTGGTGACACGGCAAGCTGCTGTCTTGCTGGGTCCATACGCAAACTGCACAGAAACCACACAGTAAGCTCGAGGAGTAACGACGACAAAATGAACATGAACGCACACTTGTAGCCTTTGGCGTATACTGTGTCAATGCGGAGCAGCTGGATACATTGAGGACACTAGATGTCCCACCAGTGTGTGCCGCGCCCACGCAGAGAAGATCGGTGAACGCCTTGACGAGGAAAAAGGGTGCGATGGTGTTGAGTTTGAAGATGTCAACCCAGTCATCCATCTTCTCGAGCTCGAAAACGTTTTCCGAGGCCATCTTTCCCGCAAGGAAGGATTCAATGTCATGTATGGGACCGTTCACACCAGCGCTGTAAGGAGCAAAGCGGTCAGTCTACAACCTAGGGCGTCATGCAATGAAGCTCACTTATTCACAAGAATATTCAACATCCGGTCGTTTTGCGCTACAGTAAGCGCCGCAGCCTCGATGTCCTCCTCCTTGACTACGTTCATTTGCATTGGAACAAGACAGCCTGGCCCCGGGATGGATGAAGCATCGGAGGCTGCCTTCTCCAAGACGTCGAGCCAGGGCGCAGCGATGTACACCTTTGCACCAGCGCTAGCAAGGGCAGTGGCTATCATGTTACCACTGGAAAGTGCCGCATGAGTATGCAATAATGCGCGAAGAATAAAAGGTCGCCCACATTCCTGTTCCACCACCAGTGACAAGCGCAATTTGGTCCTCAAGAGGGTATGATGTTGACGACATTGTAGGGTTCGTGATTTGGTCGTGATGAGAAGTAGTGGTTGTAGTGGTGAGGGTGAGGGTGGCGGAGGGAATGGGATGAGACCCACAGACTATGGCACTGGTTATATAGCTCTGACTCTGGCCGAGGGTGCGCCGGGCGCGTGGGGTTAATGTCACACTAGGTGCCTGCATCTCGAGTTACATTGTATTGTTCATGCCGTATTTTCCAGCGTGACAACGTCCGACTGGTGCCGGTGAGAAATGAGCATCTATCCAAAAACGGACGGATGTGGACGCTCCATTTCCCGAGAACAATGGGCTCGATCTTCGTGTCGGTGGTCACCGAGAACAATAACAAGGCTCCAAAACATTCTGGAGCCAAGTATCTGCTGAGCGGAAGCAAGCGTAGTCCGAACGGTCCAGTTGGAAACAACGAAATTGCGATTCATCACGTACGGAAGGCTTGGTCGGCCGCCGGGTGCGCCTCCTTGCGTCGGTGTGGCAGGCTGCGCGGGCGCGGGAGCGACTTGAGTCACCGTCAGGCCGATGAGGACGCATCCACTTCAAAGTTCGGCTTAGGTATGCTCAGAAGTTAGTATGTAGTTATCCGATCGGCTTGAACCAAATTCGTCGGGCATTATTCATTGTTGGAACATGAAGTGTCGTTTAGCATTAGCGACACATTAGCGATGGCGTTCAAAATGGTCATGATAGTTTCTGACGGCTCTTTTCTGCAGATTGTAAGATTAGTTATGGTTGGAATGGGTAAAGACCGTTAATACATACCGGGGAGAGCATAATGAGGCGCCGGGTCATTGCTCACTGAAGGACAGTAGGTGCATGTAAAGGAGAGCGTTGTCTTAGAGTGTTGCTGCGGCATGACTATAGGGAGGTCAGCACTGGCGGATACAAAAGAGGCGACATGCAAATGCCTGACATGTAAGGTAAGATCCTCCTCTATCAATCAACCATTCAACCCCCCCTCCCAGCTCCTCCCCGTGATATATATCCGAGTCGACACTCGAGATACTCGTACACGCCGTGCGTATCCAGGACTGGTCTTGGCAATTTGTCGCTCCCTCGTCTTGCGCCGTTTGCCCACTGGAGTGTAGTCGACCATCGCGTAATCTTTCCAGTCCAGAAATTAGTGATGTGTCGAGACGTGTTCGGCCACACAGAGTGAGGGCAGCACCTTGGGGTGCATGAGACTAGCTCGGTCTGCGGAGGCCAAGCATGCACGTTCCCAAACTCCCGTTCGTATAGGCTGTTGGATGCCGATAATGTGCTAGTCGATACCTCGGGCGACGGCTTCTAGCACTCGTCGTTCCATCCCCGAACGACGTCGGCATGTTTTCGCAGCAATTGCACCCATATCCTGTTTGTGCAATGAGTAATTTCCCAGGCTGTTATAAAGCGGCGATTCAGCCGAGGAAAGCAGTCTATATAACCTAAGAACATACCACAGCTCATCGTGGCCTGTGGGTAACCCCCATGGGCTGGCTCTCGGCTTGTCTTCGAGTGAGTTCGTGTCCGATTTGTGTCTTTCAGCAGGGCATTATCTGGTGCTCTGAACACATTGTATAATAGGCTGTAGCCTGTGGACTCCGCATTGAGCCAATAAATCCCAGGCAACGCGAAGTCTGTAGACCCAAGGTGAGAGCAGTCTCACGCGGGACATTGTGCGCACCTCTGGCTTCGAGACTCGTATCGTACATTATGCAAGCAAGTTGGTCACACAGATGTCCTGACTATGGGCAGTCGTCCTCGCGGTGTTGATCTAGACACGGTGTCCATCGTCTTATCTGGATTTTGGATTTTTTTTCTTGGTACTAGGGCGCCGTGCATTTGAGCAGCGAGGTTTCATGAAAGCAGGAAGACAACCCGGGCGGCAGCAGAAGATCAAAACGCGATCCCGTGCTCCGGATCCTTGATCGCTTTTCAAGAACAACGCGCCTCTATGTGACTTTTCCGTGGTCGAAGTAGGCCTTGCTCTTTGCATCGGAGACGGCGGGTAGTTACATGACTGCCTGCGACGATTTTCGAGCGCGCCCCATAGTCTATGAGTCAGTTCTAGTTGTCATTGGATGAGTTCAAATACTACTTTCGGCTCGAGGACAAAGACGATCACCTTCAACCAGCTTGGACAAGAGTGAATCAATAACAGGAGTCTTCAAGCCTCCGTTATGACAGGATATTCAGCTGCAACAATAATGGATGTCCGAATAATTGACATCCATTATGCTGCTAAAGGATGATTATTGACAACTACTAGTACGAGTACTGGGATTGACCGATGATCACGACATGTCTCCTCAGTCTTGGTGTCCCATTCCCGCCAGAGCGGACCATGAAGTTGGCATTAGCAGCCCTTGACAGCCGGTATTTTCCCGCTGAGCGCGCGCGCCGGTCATGCACCTATACCGTTGGATTCCAACTTGGTTCACAAAGAGGTGCAGAACGTTGAATTCATTGCGTTACACCAAAGTTCGTGATATATTACAAGTCGCAAACAGCAGAAGGGATAAGTAGCAACAACATAGTAAGATACAAGAAGCCAAATGACCTCTGCAAGAAAAACAAGGTATGAGTAATAATGTCACGTCGTAAATCGTGATAATCGTTAGAGGGCGTGGTATCTAGAACTTGAATTTGGCAGACGACGGGGTGCTTTCGACCTCGTAGAACCACCAGTCCTGATGTGTAGCGTTCCAGTTGGACCATAGGGTTATTGGGTTACCAGGTGTGGAAAGTCCATGGCCGTAAAGGTCCACTGCGTAACTCGTGTTGGCGGCGAAAACTCTGAGAAACGCGTGAGAATTGTTCGAGGGATGACGGCGAAGAAACATACTTGAGAGGGACAGCGCCGCCTGGTCCTGGCTCGCCTGTGTACGTCTCCTCGTGGTAGATGTGCCACTTGGTGCCGTTCGCTCCCTCCTCCGCGCCGACGAGGCGAGTGCCATTGTCGATATCGCCACCAAGACCGATGTAGACCTCGGGCGAGCGTACATTGTGGAGGGTCCAAGCGTTCTCATCCCATTCGACAATCCATTGTTGATTTGCGCCGTCGTGCTCCGGGTAGCCAATGACTGGAAAAGTGTGAGGACAATGTTGACAGTGAATATGAACGCTTGAACGCTCGCGCAGCAGCAGGGTGAACGCCATAGTGATATAAGGCGATGACGAGATGCGCACGGCTGCCCCCCGCAGCGACAACGAAGGGAAGAATATTGGAAACAAGGACGTACTGGACTTGTTGTCGGCACCAGAGAGGTCAACGGCGGTACCCGCTTTGAGGTTGAGGATGTGGTAGGCGTTGCCGGATGTGAGGGACATGGTGGACAAAATAGAGGGGAATGGAATGAAGAGTACGCAAGGAAAGCGGCGCTTGGGAGAGACGTCTTGAATGAACCCATTTTATACTCGCCCAACATCAGTCTTTGGAGCCGCGTTCTAGAAACGAGGCGAGAGAGGTCATCATGACGCGGGTGACGATCGCTGGGCAATCCCTCGGCGACGAGGGTCTTGAAAGTCGAATGAACGCAATTCCACAGGCGCATGCTGTGCTCAGAATTTCTAATTGGAGAAAGTGGCGCAGAAGATCGACTGCCTCAGGCTCCCCTAAGTGCTAGAGAAGCAAGGTTTAGTAGATGCTAAACCAAGAGAAAAAACATAGACTAGGTTCTTGAGACAGCCAGCATGGTCTGTTGTCTCAAACAAGGCGTACTTGCATGTTCTCAAACCTGCCTCAGTGGCCTTGCGATGTCGGTGCGTTACTAGTGCGCTATCTAAAGTGCCCTTTCAAGTCCCAGTTCGAGATTTTCGACGTCGTATGAGTGCATCCAGGTGCATCCACACGCGTAAGGAGCTCTGATAGCGCGAGGACACCTACTACGACACCGCACAAAGCTTGAGCAAATCGCTGCTCGTCCCTAGCTGGCACTGGATGGAAGTGGAGGTCTGTTCCTTTCTAACCATTGGCCAGCATTCAAAGTCGCTACCCGCTGCATCGGATATCGCACGTCACCGTTTTTCTCCGTCGGACTCAGTGGAAAACCTTTAGAGCCATGATTGGCCTGCCTTCGTGGCACAAGCGTGTGTTGTTGAATGGCAGAAGTTCGAGGGTGCGAATGACAAGAACGGGAACGTACATTCTATCTGACGACTATCAGAGTGCCAGTGTGTTTGTCATCGAAGATCAAAGCGAGTAACAATTGCAAAAAAGACATGATGATGATGGTTATGAGCTTGTGCAGAGCCGTGGCGCACGGCACGATCGCGCATATGGTCACGAGCCTCAGTTCATGGTGTGCCTGGTGCCACTCAGTCGAAATCAAAATTCGAATAGCTGGCGTAGAGTGTCTATTTGCTACTGTAAAAGCACACCACCGTATACCGGAAGTTCCACCCATATGCCGCAATTCGAAGTAAAATCCAGCTTGTAATTGGTGACTTGGTCTGTGAATTACTCGAGGTTCATACTCGTGTTGATTGTCTTGCCTGATAATTATGTGTGCTAAGCGTAGCTTTGATTCCCGCTGAAATCGTCGTGGAAGAACACTTAGGCTATTGTGAGTAGACACAGAGTGGACGAATGCATGAAATTCTAATTGGTTGAAGGGCTGAATGGTAAGTGTGTGCACTACATAGGTTTACATCCTCCCAGGGCTGCAAATAAATATATAAATAATTCAGATTTGTGGTCTACGCCAGAGTGATAGCTGAAAAGAATTGGTCTTAATCCTTGAAGAGCTGTGGCCAGTGTTAGCCTGTAATGCATCAGCGAGAAATGTCTTACCTTCGCAATGCCAGCGTCGCTGTTCATCATCGCATCACCGTCGTGGGATACGCCGGGGACCCAGTCTACTGTCTGGGTCGACGGGAGGGACCCGCCGCCCAAGCCCTCGAGCATGGAAGCAAAGTTCTGTCCACGTTCAAGATGGGTCGAGCCTTGGGTGATAGCCTGGCAGCGAGTATCGCCGGGACCGTTGTCCTCAAGACCCCATGCGTAGTGAACATTGCGACCAATGTATCGGTCAACCATCCCATCACGGCCCATGTCGTTTGAGTCCGCTAACGCGTATCCGACGAGCTTGTCGGCGAGACCATACTTGTAGTCGTCGAAGCCTTCGCATGCATCGTTAGGCGCAGGCCTATCGGGGGTGAGCCAAACGAGTGAGCCAGGGTTGCCGATCCAGTAATGCAGGCGGTCGTCATTCTTTGTGGGCGAACGGAGGGCGGCGTAACGCTGGGCAACCTGACCGCCAGCGGAGTGACCGGCAATGACAAGTTCCTTGAGGTTGGGGAAGGTAGCGGCGTCCATGTAGTAGTCGACCAGCTTGTCGATAACGTCGTAGGAAGAGACATCTTTGACGCTTTCTGGGCCAATGTTGTAGTGTCCGCTAATCCAAGTTGTGTCGCCCCAGATGGCCTGGTCAGTTACCGCTCCCGCAGTCACGTCTTGCTCCGCCATGAAGCAGGGAGCCATGATAGAGATAGTTGAGTCGTCAATTTCGGGATCGGAGTATGCCCCGTTGTAAAGCGCGTTCTGAACCATGTTGAAGTCTACGCGCCTAGGATCAGCCTCGGATGGTAACAAATGAATTAAAGCGCTCGTACATGCCCAGCAATCCCTCCACTTCCCTTGATACACCATCACTGCGCGAGTAATAGATGCGTTGTCCTTACCCGAACTTTGGTATACCGGCTGCGGGAGAAGTGAGCAGGAAGTTTAAACGCTTGGCGGCGCACTGACGATGGTAACACCGTCGTCGACAGGGAAGTTTAGGATGAGGTCGGCGTCGGGGACGTCGGGAAGAGACTCCCAACCCGTTTCGAGACTTCCCGGAGGTGTAGGAACCTCATTGTGTTGTTGTCTGCGAATGACAGAGGCGCCCGCCGTCGCAGCCAGCACGGAAAGAAGGAGTGTGGTCGTAGTGAAAGAGGGAGTGTGAGACGGCATGACGAGAGGCGGGCGACCGGGCGGTTCAAGTAGACAATCCGGGGGATGGGGGCGGGAAGAGGGAAGTTAGCGCGAACGTTTCTCCAGACTGGGGGTTTAAATACCCTCCAGATACCCGGTTGATATCCTGCCAGATTCCCCCGAAGTAAATAGACTCGAAACTAGCAAGCCCCACTAACCGGATGGTAACAAGGCTCGGCCCTTGTAGTGTTCGCCTTTGATTGTCTTGTTCAATGTGAACGTGGTTCTGACGCGCGATTGTACAACTTCTCGGAGAAGGAAACTGGACCAGCAATGGCACGATGTCGAGAACACACTAAATTGACCAACGTGACATTGGAGCCATGGACGAGTGAGAAAGCTAGCCAAAGTCTTGGTGGTGCATAAAAACCCGCCAGAATTGGGTAAAGAGAACTTGGTATCGAGGAATGTCCTATGAACCTCCGTTGCGCAGTCTCGGGCGACGCGACTTGTCTCGTGAGTTTGGCGTTATCGAAACCAGATCACAACAAGTGCAGTGAAAGTATTTCTGGAAGGTCTCGCGCGGGTGGTGCCACTGCACGCATGATGAATGAACTCTTTGGTGCAAACAGCGTTGCGCAGCTTGTGAAACTCGTGTTAGTTGTCACCACAGATACAGACGAACAAACTGCTACTGCTTGTCATCGAAGAGGAGAGCAAGACGACCACTATGGGTGATACGTACCAATGCAAGCAAGCGGACGTGATGGAGGGAAGATGGACAAGCGAAGCAAAGTGTATGACAACTTCATCTTGGTGTCTAAAACATTTGAAGATAAGAACAAAGCCGGTTTTTGATCGAGGAAACGCGGCAATCGCCACCTGTCATCGGATATGGTGTAGTGGCTAACATTATCGCCTCTCACGCGATAGCCCGGGGTTCAATTCCCCGTATCCGAATGTTTTTCACTCGTGCATACCGCGCAGCTCGACTTGGTGGAATTTTTGAATTTCATAGCGCTGGGTAAGTTGTAACATCCATAGCCATCACCCGCGCCTCTTTGCAACCGTCGTATACAGTAGTCCTATTGAGAGATGTCTAGTGCTGACTCCCAAGCTCTTTCAAGCCCTGCCACGGGCAAAGAGTTGGGACTTGTCAATGTAGACTAGAATCAAACACCAGAGGCTAGTCTTCGATCCGATACAACCGTACTAGGGGAAACAGTAGCATCTCTGCATCTATAAAAGCCGACAAGGCAAGAGTTTGTCTATGCCCCAGACAATCAAGCCTTTCGTTATGATACGCGTACGATTTCTACGACGATATCAGATCGAGATTCTGTTACGGTACTGACAAGTACTATGAGGCAGAGATTCAGAAAGAGATTGCCGTCGACAACTCGCGATCGCCCACAAACAACTTGTCGAAGCAGCTCACCTATTTGGGGAGCAAGTGCATTGTGCTGACAAAGCTAAACTGATGCTCCCTAAACAAGTTGCCGCAGGCCACGGGCTCGACCGCGAAAGTCGAGAGCTAGGTATCACCATCCTAATTCTACGTAAGGTATGATAAATGTCAATATAATTCCCGTCCCAAGCGGGTATTCCTCTGTCATCCAGACTGGATTGAGATAATTGCGTGGAATAGAGCCTGTTGTATAAAGTGAAGTACTTATCTTTGATCCTCTAAATCCATCTTCTGCCCTATAAAGCAATGGCCAAGATTCTCATCGTTGGTGCGACCGGATTACAGGGCGGCGCAGTTGTTGACCGTCTGCTTGCCGCACGTGAACAAGCCGACCAGCCATATTCTCTTTCAGCTTTGACGAGAGATCCTAACAGCAAGTCCGCAAAGGCTTTGGCATCTTCTGGTAATTAAAGGTTTCATCATTTTACACAAGGTGCTTACCCTCGAGACAGGTATCGAAGTTATTCAAGGCGGCCTCGAAGACACCAAAGCTCTAACAAGCGTACTCACGTCCAACAAGATTGAACGCGCATTCTTGGTGACAACCCCGTACGCTGGCGTCGGCATAAAAAATGAGATCCAGTATGGCAAGAATTTCGTGGCGGCGGCCAAAGCGGCCGGGTTGAAGCATCTCGTATTCGCTTCTGTCGAAGGTTCCGACCAGAAAACTGGTGTGCCGCATTTCGACTCCAAGGCAAACTCCCTCACTTGATTTACTACTCGCGAGCTGACCGTGATTAAAAGGCGCCTATAGAATACGCATTGAAGGAGTCTGGCGTACCATATACCATCCTACGGCCCGTCGTATTCATGGAGAATTTCCCTGCGGTGGGCGCTGGGCTCCAGCGTGCCCTCACACTGGGAATGTTCTCAACCGTCCTTGGAAAGAAGACGATTCAACTCGTAGCAGTACAAGATGTCGGTTATTTCGCCGTCGAAAGTCTGTTGAAGCCAGAAGACTTTGCTGGCAAGGAGATATCGATAGCAGGGGATGAAGTGACTGTTGCGCAGCTGGCGGAGGCATACGGAAAGGTGATCTAGATTCTTGTCGTGTTCCAACCCGCTGACGGTCTGGTAGGTTCACTACAATGGTCGTTCGAAAGCCAGTGTTGCTTGGGTACCTAGCATTGCGCTGAATCTGATGCCAGATATGACGAACAAGATGTTCAAGGTTCGTCAAGTTTCTAATTCTGCAGTTTCTGTGCTCTGAAAAGATCGTCAAGTTTCTTGCCGCCCATGGTTTCCATGTAGATATACCTAAACTCAAGACAGAACATCCTGGATTGCTGAGTTTTGAGGATTGGCTTCGGGTTAGAAAGGAGTCGGGGAAGCCAGATGCAGTGATTAGAAACCATTGAACCTGTTGTTGCACTACTTGAAGTTCTGGGTACGACATGTACCGGGGGGTCACTGAGAATCATGAAAACATTGAGCATTTCAGACCAAATCAAATATAGCGAAGATATCAACAAACGACGGAGCTACACATACAACGTATAACTTATGCACAAGAATCGAGAAAACAAAAGTCACTCATGGCATCATGTTCGAGGGGTGATGATCTTCATGGGCAAGCCAAGCGTGACCCCCTTCGGAGGGGGCCGTGTCGTTCCGTCCATTGTGCCGTACACCCATTCTGCATCCTCACCCAATGCCAACCTTTGCTGCTTTTCGTCTCCCAGCATTGTCAGTATTCTCACCCCCTCCGCATGTCGCGCGCGCCAAGGCGCCATCTGCATCAGGACCGCGGACTTTGACAACATCAACTGCGAACCACGCAAATCACTGTGGACGATGTTGACTTGGACGTGCGACGTCCAGCGCACACGAGCGAGCTGATGAGCTGCATGGTAAAGTTGGTCCGGGGCGCCAGAAATAAGAATGTCGCGTTGGTTTCCGAGTAAGAACGGGACAAGCTGGTGTACGCAGATAGTACACCCGCAGTTTGCAGTGTATAGCTCTTCGTTGGTGATCCAGGGTGTTGGTCGTGCCCCGAGGTTTTCTCGCACGTAGGTCTTGATAAACTTGCAGATGCTGTGGGACAGTCAGTGACGAGACTGGCTATGCAGCGATACGCACCAGTCTCTGAATGTTTCCATCGGGAAAGGAGTATGGTGGATGGCAGTCGCCAACGCTGCGGCGTGGATTTGACCCCCAGGGATGAGTACGTATGCTGCGTCCTTGAAGATGTGTGCCAAGGCCGCTCGACATTGTGTGCGACTGAAGGAGTCCTCACTCTGCACCTTGGAGGCCAACTTTTGGATTAGCTGGGTAGCGGCTACTGCGTCAAGAAGGGTAATTCGTAGACGTCCGCTCTCCAATGCAATAAAAGCGTCGGCCTTGACGCAGAGAGTTACAAAAGACAGAACCGAGTCATGTGTAATGGGCAGTGATGGCGCAAGACTGCATAGGTATGGTTGAAGAAATTGAGGATTTGGACACCGTGCACCAACGGCGTCTAAGATGGCGAACCAACCAAGGGCTTTTACATCAGTGAACGGATGAATAAGCTTGAGCAAGCGAGGTAAAAGCCTACGGACGTCAGTAATTGGCATACTGAGGCAAATGAACGCTAACGTCTTTTCCAGATAGTCCTCCGGAAGCAGGGATATCCAGTTCTTCGCCTCCTTGTCCATGAGTGCGCGCAATGCCAGTCCACCATCGTTGATACAATTGCAACACCATATTATCACGTCTACGTCTTGTTGGTCGACCGCGCAAGGGAACATTTCTTGGACAAGTTTGGCCGCCGGGTTCTTCTTGAACGCATCCTTGTAGCTGCAAAGGTTCATGTGAGGAGATTGCGGAGAAACTTGGTCAATCACGCACATTTTCTGCAGAGCAGCCCAGCCAAATGCTTGGTAGGCTGATACCATGCCCTCCACCCCCACAAGGTCTATACATCGCTCGGGTCCGCATGCATGGCAGGCGTCCACGAAAAGGGAGGCGTCGTTCGCAAAGTCTGCTGCATTCCGGATTTGAGAGACCACATTTCGAACGAGTGTCTTATCGCGATTTTTCTTGCCCGATGTCTGAAGGTAATCAACGCGGAGGGATGCGTCGGCGAGAGATATGATTTCGATGGGTGCTCTGGCGCTGTCAGTGGCTATGGGATCGGCAGGTGGAGGGGTCGGTGTGGAGACTGGTTGAGGGCGGAACCGACTCCATTCTGTTAGTCGTAACACTGAAGGCGCCTATCACAAGACTTACAGCGTAGTTTGTTTCGTCTGCTTCAACGAGGATGAGACCTGGTCATTTCGACGGGGATTTGGCCGTGAATTTCTGTGAGGTAGTGGTGCCCAAGGTAGCGTGTTGTTGGATGGATTCGCTTGGAATGGGGAGTGGGTTTGATAGGATTTAGACATGGCGGTTCTCCCCAGAGACTGCACGTGACAACGTACATCACACGCGTCTAGATATATGCACACAGTTTTATCATGTCCTTCGATATATAAGTGACAAAGGAATGCTGTAAATTCTGTGTTGAAAGACAGTACCATTATTTGGCTGACGGAGTTCGCATATTCATTGGGTTATTGATTTACAGTACAATGTCAACCTGTGATGGCAAGCCTCACTCTCAAGCCGTCCTAATGACCATGAACTGCTCTGGGATGTCTGGTCGATTATATCGCACCAAGTGCCGCCTCATCTCTTTCCCTCCGTCCCCTTCGAAGACCCTTTCCACTTGCCAGACTTGAGTGTTTCCTCCAAGCTGCGTTAGCGTCGACGGGCAACATTCCAAGATACCGTGGGCTTCTGCTGGAGAGAGCAAACCATCGTCTATCGGCATCTCTGACTGGGCCTCGATAGGGAAATTGATATGAAGCACTTCTAGACGTTGGACTAGCGGTAGAATAGACTGTAGTTGCTTCTGTATACACCATCAAACACCCGTCAAGTGAGAGAAACGAAGGAAGAACGTACCAAAGACTGATGTTCCACGACAATGAAGAGCTCCTTCAAGTTCGGGCACCGTCGACAGATATCATCGATGGACTCCATCCCAATCAACATGCGATGAACAGAAAACCGCCGGAGGCGCTTACCATGCACCGATACAATCCGTTTCCATAGGTCGACGGTAGGCGGGGACTCTAACACTGGACCGCTCGAGTAAATCTGGAAGACTTCAAGCGGAGATGCGAGAAGGAGATCGAAGATGTCCTGTGTCCATTGCTCCAACGGTGTCTGGTGGTTGACCGTGACCGTAAAAGACCGCAGAGTATGAAGAACATTTGATGCTGAAGTGAGTGCTACCAAATGGCCTATGTCCTTCAGGAGGTTAGACTCTGTCCGATTGCACGAATCGTGTGGACATACGAATCGCGAGGTGATACCTTCCAGTCCAAGACTACGCAGACCTGCCTCGTTGTTCTTAAGCACTTTCCACAAGCCACTATGTGTAACTTTGGGGCATCCAACGAGGTAAAGTGATTGTAGATGCCGGAGGTGGGGTGCCAGACGTCCGAGGACATCATTGTTGACCAACGACGTTGACTATCTTAGCTGTCAGTTCAACAGGTACTCACAAGCAGAACTATTCACGCACTTTGCAAATCAGTGTCAATCCCGTCAAGTTCTCCGCCAGGGCCTCAAACCACTCTGGTAGAAGTGCAATGACCGCTGCACTCGGCATGATGATGGTAATCGTATTCAAGCGAGTGAGTTGTAGGAGGAGGCGCGCTTGAAAATTTCCTTGGTCGTGTCCGTTGATTTCCAGCTTTCTCAAATGATGCAGACCACCGAGAGAGCGCAGGACATCGGAGGTGAGAGAGCCATCACGCGTCCAGGCGCATACTTTGAGATTGACGCAGTTCTTGACGGCGCTGGCAACGATATTCATCACGTCGAGCTCGTCCAGTGGAAGTGATCTTGGAAATGCATGGATGGCTGCGCATGTATTAGCGGGTTTTGTGACTGGTGGCAAAATACTGACCTAACCTGAAGACATGTCTCGCCAGTACTGGACTACTCGCGAGTGTCCTGAATAGTTTGATGACCTGGAAGACATGAGCAAGTGTCTCTGGTGTTTTCGTCCACTCAAAGCTCTCTTTCAAAATCAGGACGCGTACCTTGACTTGTATCTGTTTGTGCCAATGGTACACTATTATCTGGCCGTAGAGCTCAGGGATAGCAGAGTTATAGAAGTCCTTGTTTACGAGACAAGCCGTGTACAGATGTCGCGGATGTTCAAAGTGCTCCAGGATTGACGGGAGGAGGTCCAACGGTAAGTCCAGCATTCTGCATTTGTGTTTCCAGCATGACGGAGACAGAATAGGCGCGATCGAGCACCCCAGCGAACACGGGAACGCGGTCCGATTGGCGTTGTTCTTGACCTCCACCACGTCAACTCAAAGACAGGTCACACAACGACATGAAAATCACTTGCTTATACAGAAGAATGAAGAATTCGTGAACATAAAAGCGAAATTTGACCCCCGTAATAGTACACCTCCGAATGTAGCTGCCGAATCAGTTTCCCCTTCAAATCGCCTTCAAAATATAGCATCGAGGCACGCGAACGCCAAGCATCCTGAAATATCAGTCAGTCATGCTTGGAAGTACCTGTGGTCTTCGTGTAAGTCGAGGTTTCCAATCAAACTCAAGATACTCACTTTCAATCCTATTAGGGCATCCTTACCGGCCAAACTGTAGCATAAGACGTCGTCAGCTACCCGCTAGTACATAGGGTAGATGAGGTTGTCTTACCATGCAGCACAGCAGCTCGCCTCCATACCCGCAGAATTACTCGGTCCTTGTGAACTGCAACACTCGATTAACCACCCAGGACAATGTCGTGCCCGAGGACGGTTGACTCACACGTAAACAGTCTGGGGCGGGTGCTGCTGGGGGTAGTATCCTTGGGTGGGCGGGGGACCGTATGGTCCAGAGCTATACTGAGAGTACGGTTGCGCATAAGGCGCAGGTGCAGGCCCGCCGCCGCCATACTCGTAGCCCTGATAGGATTGTGGTGGTTGCTGTGCATTATAAACGAAAGGGAATATTTAACAGCGGATGGGCCAACCTGTGGAAAGTAACCTCCCTGGTTCTGGCTCATTTGAGGCGGAGGACCTACGGGGTGTCAGTGTTATTATATGATAGTAATTGAGGAACTCCATGGATGCTACCTTCTGGCGGCTTGTACGACATGGCTGGACCAGGAGCCCAAGAGTGTGCCCGTGCGCCTTTATATATGGTGCTAGCAACGGAAACTCGGTAGTGGCAGCGGTAGAGACTGCGATTACCCAGCTTCGCTTCGCGCCATTTTAGCGCATGTACATGTCGATTTCAATTTTCCTGCTTTTGAGTCCTATAGCTTGCATTAAGGAAGAACCATTCCCTTTTTTAATATTGTCCTTTAGACTTAAGAAAGCATTCGATCGCCTGCAATCAACATTCGGAGATGGCCGAATCCAGCAAGTAGCTGGATGATGATCCGTCTCTCCATCACAATGGCGCCCAAGAGGAACAAGAAATCAGAACGCCAGGGCGACCCGCCATCAGTAGAGGAGGCTCCCGCTTCCGCTGCCGCCGATGCACCCCCAGCCAAAGAGCCGACACCACCGGCACAAGTGCTATATTGCGGAGGTGCGCTGCTCGCGAAAGACGGTACGCGGAACATTGATACACGGCCCGTACAGTATGCTCGTTCCCCGTGGAGTATTGCGAGTTCGGCGAACGGATAACAAGGTGCAAAGAATGGTTGAATGAGGAGCATCCAGATTTGTTTTCGAAATACTACTCAGAAGGTGCGTCGTGCACCAACGGCTGTGACTACTTGTGGACGCTAACGACTTGCAGAGGCATTGCAGGCAAAGATAGGTACACTTAGCTTGGACGCTCAGAAGAAGTTGGAGAAGGACACAGCCAAGAAGGAGGCGAAGGCAGAGGCGAAGGCCGATCTGGCGATGAAGAAGAAAATGTCGTCTCAGGTGCGTTCATCCTCAATTCCTTCACTGCCATACTCAATAATGTCGGAAGATCACCATCAAGCGCATTGAGCGCAATAAGCGAAAACATGTCACCGCCATTCATGGATTAGAAGCATTCGGCGTGGATTTGAAGAAGGTTGCGAAGCAGCTGGCGAGCAAGTTCGCGACAGGCGCGTCGGTGACGAAAAATCCGCAGGGCCAAGACGAAATCGTTGTGCAGGGAGACGTTAGCGATGAGGTGCTCGAGATGATAGAAGATGGCGTTGGGCTCCTCAAGGACATACCAGCAGACAATGTGCAATTAGTGGAAGACAAGAAGAAGAAGGCCGCGGACTCATAGTGGTGAGTGTCCATCCAGCGTGTTGGAAATATCAGCTCATCTCTTGTAGTGTTGTATAAAATGTATCTGTAATGACATATCAGCCGTGCGGTATTTGCTGCAGCAATACGCAAAACATACCCTTGCGATACGATTGCATAGTACTCCAGGAGATGTGCGGCCTCGAGAAGTACACGCTCGTCCTGTGGACTGCAACACTCGCCGCCTACCATCGTTGACTTGATGCACCTGGACGAAACCTGGCTTCCTCTGATGTACCATCCTTCTGGCAACCGACTGCACAAATGCATTGAAGCTAGAAGATTGACCTGATGACAGCTCAATAGAGATGAATTTATCGGTCAGAACAATTGGAGGAGCAGAGGACTCCCTTTCACGCAGCTCGTGATCCAACAGGGTCGTCGTCTGCGCCAGACTTCGCGGAAGATACACCTGAATCAGGCTGACTTCCTGCTCCTATTTGACGCTGGGAAATCCATTGATATACTTACCGTGTAGTGTTCAACTGAGGCACTGCGATTCGGTCGCTCAGTTTCTATTGCGAACCGAGAGCCCGTATGCTTCGATGTTACTCTTTTCCCGCGTCGAGACAGCACCCAGAAGTCCGCCTACGTACCCTTGCCCGTAGTGCCGTTTCATTACATGGCTCTCGAGCAGTAGAGTTGCAGTAAAGTAATAGGGCATTCTGAGTGGCCTAGGTCCGCAGCATTCGCGCCGCAAACAGGGTACTGTAGCAGTCAAATGTAGGCGAATTCCTTCCTTTATTGTGAGATAGGTTTTGATTCGCAAACAACTCATGTCGAACGCATGCTCTAGACCAGCAGCCTGCAGGCGTTATTACACACTCGTTATCAACGATCGGCGTCTCCCCAATCCATCTTATCTCATGATACCCCGATCAACACGTGGGCCGAGATTCGATGTATTTAGATCTGGGGATGACGAGCCTTGCCAATGTTATCCTCTTACCACCATCTGCCGCGACGATGCATGAATCAGAAATAAGCACAAGCGCCTCCACTATTCGCAGCCTCCACATCCCGATTCCCTCAAGCGCGTTCAGCCACGCCGAAGCGTCTGGCACATCTGAGCCCGGCTCACCACATTCGTCGCTGGACAGCCCGTCATCGGACTCAGTTTCCTCATTCCCATCCGTCTCGTCCTCGTTCTTCCACAGCTCTGCGCCAGACAGTCCACACCACTCTCAACCACATTCTGAGCATACTCGGGATGATACACAGGGGTTGCTTATCCCGTCCTTAGCGTTACCGGATGCCCTTCGTCAGCCCACACCATATGGCAAGACGCTCGGTGAACTTCGGCTACTTGTTGTCGGCGGAAAAGACTTTCTATCCAAGCTTCTCCTGGACGAGAACGACGAGATTGTGGACGCTGGAGAATGGCAGACCGCCGAATTGGGGCGCGTGAGACGCGCTTCTACAGACTGGATCGACCGCCGAGATATGCACGGCCTGGAGCATTTCGAGCCGTCGCGCAATGTGGAGATACACGAACTAGGAGGGGATCCTAACGACTCGGTGCGTCCGGGGATACTGCATCGTGTTCTCCAGGCTGATTTCATTCAGGCTTCTGAGGTCGTGGCACATGTCAAATATTTGGTACAGACACCATTCCAGGCGATAACCGAGGTCCTAGACCCTTCGTGTGATCCATCTGGTCCAGCTGCGAACTTGCTATCGTCGCCCTTCACCCCGCTGTACAGTGCGCTGGTGCTTTTGATGCCATCTAGTGCGTGTCTTAGCTCAACCCGCTTGCTTTGTCACTTACCTTTGGGACAGGCCCGACAAACTTCGAACGAACCATTGTGGAAGAGCTATCATCTTACATCCCTATAATTGCCCTTCCGCGCATCCCAGACGATATCAACGACGCGACGCTCTCGGCGTTCAAACCTCCATCACCAATTTCGCTTCGATATGGATTATTTCGCAATCCTGAGGTCATATCGAGTATTCGCGGGGAAGCTGCCGACCGCTTCTTCCGCTGGCGAGAGGTCTCGCACCTTACCGAGGGCATACGGGCTCGACGACAAAGAACAGAGAGCGTCCGACATTTGCACTGGACAGAGAAGGATTGGGCGGATTATTTGTCGTATGATGTGGCCAAACGGCTCAAAGAGGACACACCAAATTCGGCGGAGAGCCAGGAGGGCAGGGCGTGCTACGAAGCTGGCTTCGACCCCTTGCACTTTACCTCAATGGTGATGTTTGCGCTATCGTTGCTTGGCCCCGCGAAGCGCTCCATCTTTGCGTTCTTCAGAGACTGGAACGTAAGAATATCAATTCTGGGAGGATTTTGCCTTGGACTAGGGATAGGACTCCGGCTTAAGTAGGACACGCCTATGTATGTATGCAGTAGTGAGGATTTGTTGTAGCATTTATCTGCTTGTTGCTTTACCACCATAATGATCTACGACCTCCCCATGATGATTTCCCGTTGTTTATCGCTGCATGAAGCATCCCCAACTCTGGAGAACCTGGCGGCCGGTGTCCTCGAGGCGTGGCAGGGCGTGGCATGCCGAGCCAGCTTGGACGTTGCGTGTGACCGTGCCGGCAGGTGTTTGCCGAAACTCACAAACTTTGCTTTACACCACCATGTCGTACTATCCACCACAAGGTCCTGCTCTACCCCGCATCTTTCCCCCGCATTTGAGAAGCTGAATCGTTCTGGGCGTGTAGGTCCACCGCCCGACCATGATAAGGGCCAGGGAGGGTACTATCCACAGGTGCGTACTCCTGCTGTCGCTCTTCTCCCAAAATTCCATTCATTCCATGACTGTTGTCACTGAACTCCTTGCTCGACGCAACCTACCTTCGTCCTTTCTTTCCATTCCCTAGAACGACAACGCTAAACCCTCATCACAGCAACCCCAGCAGTCGTATCAGGGATACAATGGGCAGCCCCAGTATGGTGGCCCTCCCCAAGACCAGTATGGTGGACAGTACGGCGGGCAGCAACAGGGGCAATGGGGCGGGCAGCAACAGGGACAATGGGGCCCGCCGCCGGGGCAATACCAGCAACAAGGACAATATCAGCAGCAGCCTCAGATGGTCGTCGTGTGTGTATTCTTTCCACAGTCTATCCTGTTCTCTCCCAATAGACCACGACACATTCTTGGACCAGCCGAAAACACGACTCTAACCGCTCTGCAGACAACAAGAGAAGGATAGTGGTTCGTCGGGATGCTGTGGCGCACTACTGGCTGGCGCGTGCTGTTTCTGCTGCATGGACGGTATGTCAAAATCCATTTCAGATGATCTAGATTCTACCCAAACTATGCTGTCCTCGACTTCATCAATTTCCCACCCTCTGCATCCAAGCAAGAGACTGACTAGGTTCCAGCACTACTTTAAATTCGGCGCGAATGTCTACCTCCATACCTGTTGTACCATTTCATGCTGCGAGTTTGTCCCATGTGTATACGCGAAATATGCATATGCGGATATCCGACAAGGCCACCGTGCAATCAAACTGGATTATTGCTACTTACCAATTTGCCCACCACCATCAAAACGCCAGTATTCAATCGGTCTCCGGAAATCCATACATGGACGCCTGAATATCATCGCTCGCTCAGTACTGTTTTCGAAGCTCAGAAGGTAGGTTTTCATCCCTGCGGACGCTTCTTGCAACACATTTGGCAAACCGTTGCTGTGAAGATGACAACTCCAGGTGAACATTCGGGGTGACCGTCTATTCAACTTGATCGAGGGGTTTCACTAAGACAATATGTGGCGGCCTCGAATCTGGACTTGAATCTGGAGAGCCCAGCACCGCCCAAACATCGCCAAAACATCGGCAATGAACATACTGAGGCTCTTATTTGTATTTGGAAGGAGTAACCGCTGAAGGCGCCCCGGAGGACATTCCAATATGAGCTGTTCACGGGACGTTGAAGTTGAAATCTAACAAAACCTATCCCGATTCAACGAAGCCATTCTTATTCTAGATAGCACTATGAAGCGCACCGTTCTGCGCTCAGTTCAGTGCATCTATACATGTATGCAAGCCAGCAACTCATCCTAGTTTACATAACAGACATATATCGACAGCAAACGGGGATCCGACATCGACAAAAAAAAGTATGCAGTTGATGAGCAACTCTCATGCCAAGCAATAACATGAACATCCCAAGCTACGAAGAAATCCGCAAATTATGCCTCGGAAACACCTAAGTTAAGAAACTAAACCGTCTTATATCTTGAAACCACCTGCAAGGGCCATGACACCCGCCGGGTCGACCCTCTTCTTCACCTCTCGCATCTTCCCCAAATTGTCGCCATAAATGTCCTCTACTTTCGTGTCGTATAGTGCATAGTTGACATATGGCGCGGCGCCGTCAACGTCCTGCCCGTCCGCCTTCGCAACCGCCGTAAGTTGTGCTGACGACTGCTTGATGGCATCGTAGAATGTGTCGTCCGCGCTCTCGAAAGCCCAAGCCCAGTAGATGTTCAGCGGCGAGTATGCGACATCACGCTTGGGTGGGTAGGATGACGATCCCTCTGCACCGTAGGAGAGGATGCTAGGGAGGAACGGCTCGACGTCGTACGAGATAAAAGTGCCACTTGCCCAGCTAAGCTTCGAGCCCCAGAACTAGAAGAGGTCAGTTAACAACCCCTGGAAACCCGTCAGAGGCAGCTGCAAACCTTGCTCTCATTACGAACTGCCGCTACAACTGCTTCGGTATTCTGGATGAGCGGGACGGTATTGAAATATCCACTACGCATGTATAAATTGAGCATCTCGCATCTCTAGGAAGGGTATTAACATGCGCACCGTTGACCGGCGGTCGCGTTCGCTGGTGCAGCGAGGACTAGCGAAAGGAAGCTTCTTGTATCCACGTCCTTCGTGAAATGTGGGATATCGAGGAAGTCATCGAAGATTCCAGCGGGCGGTTCGGGTCCATCATAGAACATCAGCTGTGATACACCAGGCTACAGAATCAAGTTGGTATGAGAAGCTGGCAAAGTAATTGGAAAAGGATGGTTCTTACCGAGCCAAGGAGAAAGTTGTATGTGGTTATGATAGCTGCCTTGGGGTCTGTAACCTCTTTGGCGAACTTGACGGTGGCAGCATCGACCTTGTCCAGTTGGTCTGCGGTGAAGGTGATGAGACCACCCTACAAGGATACCGCTTATCAAAATATATGACAAAGGAAAGCAGTCAAGAACGTACCCAAACCTGACCTTGTGGGAAGGTGTCCAGGTAGAACTTCGTCACGATGCCCTAGAAATTTCCAGAGTCAACGAGGCATGTCGAGCAAGGGGTTCAACACACATAGTTATTTAATCCGCCCTGAAAAAAAGAAGGATCAGTGAGATATGTGGACGGTGCACACGCAAGAAGTTGCATACCTTCAAGGCGAAGAACAAATCCGGGTCGGAGTCCTGCGTGACCTGTGCTACTTCCCCGGTCGGTTTCACGAGCTCGTACGCCTGGAGATTGTCCACGGTTAAGCCACGCTGGTTTGAGAGCCACGAGTATCCTACGGAAAGATTAACAATCCTTGCATATGTCGCGGGCTATCAACCACAATCATGGCGACGCGAGAGAAGATGAAGACGCACCGCCACCAAGGGTGAAGCCAGCAACGCCGACTCCAGTAACACGCCCCCCAACGACCATCCGCCCATGCTCCTCCAAGACCTCGTAGACGGTATCCCATACTGCGCCGGCGCCGACAACCGCGATCTCAGAAGATGCATCGTATTGAACGCCAGCGAACCGCGCCAGGGAAATGTGAACGCCCTCTGTGGACGAAAAGCCGGGGTTTGAGGTGTGCCCGCCGCCCTTGACCTAAACGCACCCCTCCAGTCAGCGACCCTGTTATGTCGATGGTGGCGGCCAGAAAGGCGACTTACTGCGAAGGGGGTTTGAGTTGAGCCTACAATTTTCAACTACGCAGCGCGTCAGTATGTGACGCGGCCCCTGCATGATAGCGGGCAAGGACGAACAATTTTCCCAACGTCCTCGGCGGTGGCGGGCTCGACAACACAGAGGGGCTGCTGTGTACTGGATGCCGCCCAATGTGCTATTCCCTTCGTGTAGCCAAAGGAACCTGCGAGAGAGGATCAGAGGTTAGAGCATGCACGTCGACGAGACCGTTCGGCGCACCCAGGTAGTATGTGTTGCTCGCGCCAGAAATCGTGTCAGAGATGTTGGTGCATATCTCTGGACGAAGGTCGGCGTTCACCGCGAGGGCTAGTCCAAGCAAACCGAGCGTGAGGAGAAGAGAGGACATTGAACACTACGGGTGACGATAATGTTTTCGAGAAAGTGGCTTATATACCTGCGGACTCATCACTTTCATGAAATAACGGCACGGCCGTCCTTTAATGGAGAAAGCAACACGGCAAAGCGGACGAGGCACAGGCAATGACTTCGGTCATCGCAACCTGGAATGTACGGATCGATGGGGGATCCACGAAATGCGTTTCTAGCGTGACAAGAGGGCATGTACTCTGGTGGTGATCGAGAAGTGTGCGTTGCTCGGCGCTCAGTCGCTAGATAACTTTGAGCCAGTTTTGAAAAATCATGAATTTAACTTGCGGAACGGTGTACTACGACTCCGCTTCCGACCCCGAACAACTGTCATTTACAAGTGCCGCCAATTATGAGGAGAGGTCGAGACTGTTCAGCCTCGGTTGAGCCCATAATCGCCATATCGAAAGCTCGCATGCAAAGCGAAATTTCGCTCTCAGCCTGCTTGAGCTACAGTCCTGCAAGATCGCTGTCACGCACTTTCTCTACACCTATGCCCGTCGGCCTTTCCAGAGTAACCCGATGACCATGAAGAAGGCGGAGAACGCGACCCAGCCGAGGTCCTTGACAATGCGGATAAAGAACAGAATCCCGCTCACCCCACTGTCATTTTGCAAGACTTTGTCAGTAGCCCGCCTGTTATCCGCGCTCCTGAGCCGCTCACCGCATAATGGCATTGGAGCGTTTATCCAACGCTTGATAAATACCCGCCTTGAAGCTTTCCTTGGGTACAGCGACGACGGGCCCGTCATTCAGCAACAGCCATGCACTCCCATTTGTGTCTACCCTTGCGTCAGTTGCAGAGCATACTATGGCGCCCACCACACGTTCAATCGGGGTGAACGGTAGGCCAGCAAGATAGACTCTGACACGAAGAGGGACAATGCCGGTGTCAACGAAGAACGGATAGACCGAGGAGACGCGGATGCCCATTAAGGACAGGACCGGCGCCAATGAGCCTGCAAACCCAAGTATGCCGTGCTTTGACACGGTATATAGTGGACCACCCGGTATACTTTGCCAAGATGCTATTACACGCTGTGAGCGTGCGTATATGTGTTGGATGAATCGACAAACAAATTGATCCCATGAGCACAAGTGATTTGAGAGGTCCGCCGTCTACCAATTGGCTGGCAGTCGTTCCTTTGAGTAGATAGTGTTGTGCCAAATGCGCGGCTAATTAATATAGGCAAAAATCAGTATTTGGCATTTACATTTAAGGAGGGCGCGAACTGTGAACAGCGCCGATCAGGTTAACGTCGATTGTGGTGAGGTTTGGCCTTTGTGGACGACCATTCTTGTCCACTCTTGCTGGAGTGAAGTTTCCGATTTCATTGACGCCGGCATTCGCGACCTACAGATGTTTGAGTTTTGGGGATGCGCAGTAATGGGGAAGTCTTACCACAACGTCAATCGCGCCGTACTCCTTCATACCGTGCTCGAAAAGGTCAACAAGGTCATCCCATACGGTCACATTGCATGCTTTGAAGGTTGCTTGCCTGATCCAAGGGTCATCAATGTGAGCATACTGGCAGCAACGCGCCACGCACCCGCCCGCCTTCACAATAGCGTCCACCGTCGTCTGTCCACCTTGCCGATTGAGATCACCAATAACGATTTTGGCACTACGCAGAAAATGAGTGGGATCCCAGCTAGATCATCACTACCAACGCACCCGTACTTGGCAAACGCCAGCGCCGCCTCTCTGCCTATCCCTGAGGCAGCGCCTGTGATGAGGACAGTCTTCCCGTTTGCCCTCGCAGCATTGCTGTAGAGCGTCTCGTCTTGAACAACGTGCAATTTGAAGTCCTCCAGAGCAGACATGATAAGGTGATGGTTGAACGTTGAAGTGCAGAGCGGTCTGCGCGGTGATTACATTTACGGTGGCTGAGGACGCCGTGGCCCGGTGTTGGACACGCGTTGAGTCAGGTGATGGACAATTGAGCAGGCAAAGCCAAGGCGGATAGCTTTCGAACCGACTATAATGGGAGTAGAGATGAAATCATGAAAGCCACCGTGGGCCGTGGGCCGCATATCCGAGAATCCACTTGCCTCGTGCTAGCATGGGTCATGGCGTCATCAAAAATTGGACACACAATAGGACCAACAATCGTTCAACATCGTTTCTAATGCTTCAGCCACTCCTAATACCACTTGTAGTAAAATGATGTTCATTGGTGACTACTTAGGGTAAACAAGGTATCATAATTAAATTCCATCCACCCGTCCCGTCCTATGCCACTGGGACCTCCACCTTCTTCTCTTCTTCATCATACACCCAGACCACCCCAGCCCCATCCTGGAAATCAATTCCCTCCTTCTCAAACTTTTCCGTCCACCAGATAAACACCTCCTCAACGAGAATGTCCGTATCCGCATCAACAAGGTATCCTATCGTCCGAACCAGCTCGAGCGCAGGAAAACGCGCGCGTGTGAACGCATTCAAATGCAGCTTGGCACTGCTGCCTTTGTTCGGATACAAGCTCATGCTCGTCGCGTCCCTCAAGCCAATCCGTCGAAGCGTAGGATGCGGCTCGTCTGTCTGAATCACAGGTGCGCTTGTCGAAAAGGTCATCGTATGCAATTGAGGACACAGGCCTTTTCGCAAGAAGACCTCAGGCCGGGGCCGACACGCGTGCGACGGCAGAGACGGTGCTAATGGATCACAGTCAGTGTCGATATGTGCGCCCGGCAAATGCACAAATCGCAGATGCGGGCCATGGAGTTTCAAAAAATCGACAAGCACTTCCTCCAGTTCGACTGCGGTACTTGCCAGCTCGGATGATTTAAGTGTTAGGGTATGTAACTTGGGTAATGTGAATGCAGTGGCTGCTACAAAGCTTGCATTTGTTGTCGAGAGGATGAGGTGGTCCACGAGTGGAATGGTCGGCCGCCTGGCGAAGACTTCTGGTGTCAGATCTCTGCCAGAATAGTTGCGAAGGTTGAGCACGCGAAGGGAGCCAAAGATGGACAGATTGTCAGGGTGCATGAAGCTCTGGGCGCGGCCGTCGTGCCAAAATAGTTCTTTGAGGGTCGGTGCACAGATGCGTAGGAGGCCGTTCATAAAGTCGTCTGGTAAGGGATGATTCCAGGTGCCGCTGAGAAGGTGTAGATTCGGGCACGACATGAGGATGCGGAACACGGTACGCAGGTATGAGATATGGTGCGCATTGCGCGCGTGGGTAAGGATTTCAAGATTCCTAACGAATCGTCCGTATTCAGATATTGGAGGACCGCGACTGGTGGGGGAGACATGGCGGTTAAGGGTTTGGAGAAACGCGGTTGCGCGGGAGGGGCTGACGAGGACAATGTGACGGTACAAGAGAGGGATAGCAATGTTGTGCCAGAGGCGGCAAACGAGAGTGATAGCGCACTTGGTCCGTTGGGCAAGCAGTGGGGTATTGGGTGCCATCGCGTTGCTGGACGGTCGTCGCGGAATGAAAGGATCCAACGGGTCAACGTGGTATGACCGATGCATGTACGTCGCGAACTCGAATATCTCGCGCCATAGTTCGGGTGGCAGCGCGGGTAGCGATGTGCTAAGCGGCTTGCGACTCGAGCGAGCGATGGGAACATCCAGAGAGCTGCAGAGGGCATGTCAGAGTTGTACAATCTGTCGCCGTGGTGTGCATCACCAGTGAAATGGGGACAGGAAATTTCGCATGATGGTACGGACGGCCTCCATGGCGGTTATTGTGCAGGATGCCCGCAACAATCGAGTCTCTGAGACTGTCGGCGGCCCGGATGCCGGGCGTGGCGTTAACTCAGCCCAGACCAATGTTCTCTTCTGACAGTGATCAGTCTGTTGCTCGCCTTGAGGCTCCAAGTGACGCTGCAGAATCCCAGTCTGGATATTCGATGCTTGGCTTACGGTGCCGACGAAATTCACAGGTGTTCAAGTTGCATAGGCCATGCGATATATTGACATAGTCCGACACGCCATCCTATCCGTTCGAGCCAGCCGTTGCTTGTCATTGTGCTTAATATTCCATGCCAGAGCGTCTGCGGCATATGCCGAGCAGTCCTCCTACATGCCATCATCTCCACCCAGAGTCACACTCCAATGCCAGGGCAGCACGAAGGGTAGGTAAATTACTGGATATTCGAGTATCATGACTCAAAGTCTCTCGTTTCAGTGTAGGAGAATACTGTCCATTCTGTTTCTGGGAGGACAAGGATCTGCGATATCCTGGCCAGCAAGATACCTCCGACTTCGATTTTGGGATCACCTGGGACGAGCTGGAGGATGCGGTGGCCGCAGCTGCAGTTGCTGTGGACTGTTGGCGCGGGAATGGCCTCGGTGATTCGACTCCCAACGCCCAGCGGTGCGACACATGCAAGATGTCTGTACGCAGACCCGAAGCTCAATCCGAGTCCGAGCTGTTCACACAACGCTTCGCACATCTATCTCTCCGCGAGGATTCCGCACTGGCAGTCGCGTCAACAGATGAAACGGACGACGACTCTTCCGTTGACACAAGCATGATGTTGATGATATACTCTATGCGCGACCGGCTTAGGGAAATGGAGGACCTCCAGCGGGCGATGTGGCAGATGGGCGCTGCGAGGGAAGGGTTTGTACCGAAACCGGAGCCAAAACCACCCGTACTTCCTCCAGAAATCCTCTGCACTATCTTCGAGTGGGAAATGATGTCCGACTACGACCCTCACTCTAGCCGGTCCAATTCAACAGAGTTCGAAGGCTTGTCAGTGTGGTCCCCTTGGGCAATTCCGCAGGTCTGTCGCGAATGGCGCTTGATCGCGCTCGGGCACCACACTCTCTGGTCTCGAATCAAACTGGAACTTGGTCCGCGTACAAATGCAGGACCACTACCAGCGTGTTTGGAGAAATATCAAACATTGTTGGCTCGCTCAGGAGACGTCGGCCTCCACCTTCGACTCCCGTCGACGGTGCACGATTCTGACTTTGCTGGATCTGACCCCCCACTCGCATTTTTGCGAGGTATCACTCATCGTCTACGCTCTCTTCATATCGACATGTGCGCCCCCAGGACCTTGCAATACTTCGATGGATGTGTGTTTTCCCGTCTCAAGTCTCTCAGCACAACAATATGGCCTCCGTGGGACCTGGATGAAGGTGAAATCAAAGTGATGTCTGTCTCGTCTTTGCGCACTGCGTATAATTTGGAGTCCTATGTTCAAAGGCACGGAGGCGAGGTCGACGTTGACATCCCGTGGGCGCACCTCATACACTGCGAGCTTTGGTACACCGAGCTCACACCCGTTTACAAGCTGTCGAACATTCGTCGACTCTGCATAGAGTCAGAGATGGGTGGCAACCTTCTTCTTGAGCCTTATCTCCTTCCACACCTCGAGTTTCTTTCCATCAGCCAGCGGGATAGTGTTAGCCACTACAGTCTCGCGAAGACTATTCTGAGGAATATTCGTGCCCCAGTCCTCCGTACTATCTGCCTCGGTTCAACATCGTGCTCCTACGCCGCCTTCCCAACTACGTTCGAGGACACAGCTACCATACGCACCGCTAACATCGCCTATACCGACACGATCCCAGTTCCACTCGCAGAAACACTCTCATTTCTCAAGCGTCTTCACCATGTAGAGACAATGTATCTTGGGTTGCCCGAGGAACAGTACGCGGAGCTCTGGCGCACATTGCGAAAAGAAAGCCCCGAACCCATTTTGCCTTGCCTGAAGACGCTACGTGTCCCCTCAGATTTACTGGATCTGTGTGGGGACGAAATCCTCGAGACATTGGTGTGGAGGCAGAGAAAAACACCGTTGGCTGTGTTGGAGGTGTTGCGGTTCGGAATGTTCGACGAGCCATGGACGAGAATGAAAGCGAGGATAGCGGAGTCTCCGTTATTCACAATGCCAGGGGCGCCCGGATTGAGATGGACTAGTGTAGGTACAGCATTTTGAGGCGGCGCGCATTGTTTTTTTGTTACGTCATCACCGGAATTGGAACGTGTCACTGTCATGGAATTGTACGGAACCCGCCGTCGACTTGTTGGACGCATCCACCTCGAGCGCCGCTGCTCTAGAGTGTGCGTATCTCCCCGAGCTCTGGATCGTCCTTCCGGGCCGTTCCCTACTGTGATGCGCCACACAGTGATCTAGACCTCTCCGTCCAGAGGCTTCCTCATCTCAGGGCCGTTTATCTGTGATTTATCTCTCCCATCCTGGATTACTTAGGGTCATGGGCGTGGCAGTAACATAGCCATACAGTGCGGTGGTCGATTCATAGTCTGGGCGCCCTTTTCATTTGTCTCGCATCCTCCAGAGTCCTCGCGGCTGAGCCTGCACATTCGGAGCCACTCTGTCTGAATGTATAAAGGCCCTGCGAGTTGACTTCGTTACCCCCAACACAAACCCCACTCACAAACACAACCCAACTCACAAAGCATACACCCAACTCACACCAAACGACTATGCCGCATTTACCATCACCAAGCGCATCTGTCGATACGGTCAAGACGCTGATGGGCGTCGCCTTTATCGTCGGGAGCATGATCCTCCGCGAGTTCGAGCGCAGAGATGACGGCGCAGACAAGCCTTTGGAGTACGAGGACGAGTCCGAAGACGAGAAGATGATGGAGACGAGCTGGGGCATGGCATAGCCCCTGCGCATTGCTCAAGCGTGTGTTGTAATTTATTGAACTTGATGATGTTCATGGTGAGTCCCTTATTTTCGTGTCATGGAGGATAATAGATGCTAACACATTGTCAGGAAATTTCTTTATCTTTTCTAATGTTTTCCTGGGATACCAAGCGCCGCTGTACCGTAGAAACCAAACCACTCATGCCTGTACCATACACAATACCGCATATCCAGCTATGACCGGGCATACTGTACCACTCAATTAACCTCACGACTTGAACCATCACACTCTTGACCTCTACCGCCATAACTTGGATAACTCTGCAAAGTTCAAATAAATGTCTGACTTGCATTTCTACCATTAATACAACATCCCATTTACGCTACCCTCACGCGATGTCTACACTACTTGCCAATGCTATGAAGCAAGGATAGACGTGCGGGGTGTTCACTATGTTTACATTGGGTTCTATGGATACAAGAGGAAGGCATGCACAACAACTATTCCTGATATCGCGAAACTAACAAAGGACAGCACGCTCCCTCCTTTACCCTGCCGGCAACGTGCGGTCTCGTCAATACCCTACGCATAATGTCAACCATGCGGGGCAAATCTCCTGCAAACATACGCACTTGTTGACTTTGATGATTTCAATGCCTTCGGGGACCGCGAAGACAAATCTAGTGATGAGGACGAAGAGAAGGAGCTTCAGTTCCGTGACGGCGAAGCGCATTCCGGGGCACGCCTGGGAGCTCTGAGTATAATTTCTGCCAGATATGCGCGAAACTCACTCGAGGGCCGCCAGAGAACGTGAGAAGATGAGTGAATGCGCCAGGCTGCTTGCTGACGGCCTCTGGTAGGTTATCCCATCGGTCGGGGCTACACATACCTCAGTCAGCTACATGGTTGATGAGTAGAGGCCCGACTTACTTGAAATCCCAAGCATCCTCTCCCCAAACACCCTTATCCAGGTTGAAGGCTTCGATGCAGATATGTATGAACGTTCCCTCGGGAACAGTGAAGCTCTTTTTTTCGTCGATAGAGCCGTCGTTCAGATGCACGGGAGAGCCTGTGGGCACCTCATCTGTACGTGTAGCCTCCCGGAGAGATGAATGTATTGGGGGTATCAGACGTAGGGACTCGCGGACGACATTGTGAAGAAGGTCGACAGCCAGAAGGCGGGGGTGCATCCCTTCCAAATCGTCGTCTATCATTTCCTCCAAAGAGTTGGCGCCTGGGACAGCAGCGAGCAGCTCTGCACGTAGACGAGTCTGCACATCGGGACTACGAGCGAGGAGATAAAGTGTCCAGGTCACCGCTAATGAGGACGAATCATGACCCGCAAACATGTTGGTGTTTATGTTATCGAGTAAGTCGCTTTGTGATAGCTTCATGGCCTTGGGGACTGAAGGGTCCAAGTTTGCCTTGACTAAAAGGTCAAAGTATTAAGGTTGCTCGCATCTGAGTTGAAGTCATAGGACTTACTCATCAAGGTAAGAAGATCATTGCCAGCCTTCAGGCATCCGTTCTTCTCGTCGTGATTGAGCTTGTCAAGTTTTTCCTGAACAAGCTGTCCAGCTATTCGGTCGATGGTAGCTTTGCAGCGCTCCGCGACGTGGTCGGGCTGTTGGTAATTTCAGAATTGTAAGTGTAGTACGGGTCCGATGTCGCTTACACAAAGTGGCCTGAACACCGCTGGGAAGTACAGCGCGAGTAGCGGAAGCCACCCTGGCTTCAACTCGGTACACTCGCCAAACATTTCCATATACGCCTGCAGAAGCTCGTTTGTCTGATCTTGCACGGCACCGAAGTCGTAGTCAAATCCTGTAAATTGTTCAGCATCTGGTTGTCAAAACAAAGTATGGTAGAGCTGACCTATCAAGCCGATGACATCGAAGGTTACCCTGTTGATCCAACCGACCATGTCTATAGTGGTTGTGGAGGGGCCAGCGTCCGCGATGAGCGCGCCCCACTTGTCAGAAAGTTGCATGCCCTTCTTCAGGACGACCGGCACCGCGCCCCGGAGATTATGATTTGAGAATGCAGGGAGAATGACACGTCGTTGGCGGTGGTAGGCCTCTCCTTCAGCAGAAAGCATGCCTGTTCCAATAAGGTCTCCAATAATTCGCCGCGAGAGTTCCGGCTTTTGGAAAATATCGGGATTCTTGACAATATGTGCCATGGATGTCGGATCCATGATGAGCAGACGTTCTTCCCACTACACCAACACGTGAGAAAGAGGTAGCACTTGGCAAGAAAATGAACTCACCGGGAAGACCCCGCGGAAGCGTACAATACGTCCGTAGCGCCGTTCAAGTTGGGCGTACACTCGGCAGGATACCTTGGCGCTTAAAGAATTGTTGGTCGTAGATAATTCACAGCAAACACCGCGACTTACTTGCTGATGTGCGCCAAGTGATTTCCGAACCAAGTTTTCACAGGCGGACCCGCAAGTTTGAACAGAGCATTGCGCTGAGGTCGGATGTAAAGATACCAGAGTGCAGAAGCTCCCAGGACGCTAGCCAGGAGCACAGCGGTCCGCACAGCCGATATCATGGTGAGGGAAGGGAGAAAGAGAAGCACAAACCCATAGCATGCTCGATGCCTATTTCTATCAGCATCCTTATTGTCTTTTTGAGACCGCGGCTGGAGTGAACGAGTGCGGAGCCCGATCGTCGATCAATCGGACAGTCGGTCCGAAATACCGAGCCAACAATTGGGAAATCTGATTTTAACTTTTCCCAACGCCACGATGTCAAGGGTTCACAGGTCACACTGACAATGGGCTCTCCGGAATCTTTGACACCGCGTCCGTATCATCAACATCCGGACTGCATTTGCTCTTTTCCCATAATACCTGCGGCCTGCCGGCGGTATTCCAAGCAGAGCAGAGGGAGTCACTCACCCTCCTTGAGCGCGCACAGCTTCGCGCGAAACGTACGCGGTGTTTTCGACTTGATAACACAAAGTTACACTTCTCATTCTCGCCTGGACCTGACCGGTGTAGCTGCTGACTCACTGGGTAGCAGACAATAACCATACGCGTCCCAACGCGTCCCGTAAACCAGCTCAGTTTCCAGTCGCGACGATACTCATGATAGATTCTATCCCGATGATCGACGACCGCGGTGCAAAGACCACGATACACACTTTCATTACATAGAGGCGCCGACGCTTCGGCAGCGGAGGTGAGCTGAGATTCTGTCTACATCACCGCTATGTCCAGACCGTTATCCTACCTCGACAGAGGAGGGGCGCTCGAGTTCTTGACCGTACATGTGGCTTGATTGGAGCGTCGCGGCGTCTCCCGGTCAAGGCAGTACGCATAGTGGCACCCATCGCCGCCCTCTGTACGGCCTCGATAGCACCAGTGAAGCTCACAGCTGGTGGCTGAACGCATGTTTCCTGAACATCGCGCACAAAGTAGTGGTTCTATGGAAAGCCTTGTCCCTGGGATTCATTGTGTCGCGAAAGTAGAGACCAAGTCACTAGGATGTTCGCAAGCGCTCTTGTCCTTCCCCTTGTTCTAAAGCTGTGAAACAAAACACACTGTTTTCTCAGATCACCGATAGACCGTTCTCTGCTACATGACGGCCCGTCCCCTGTATCCTGGAATACCGAGCGAGGACAATCTTCAGCTTCAGACTTCAGACACTTGTCCTTGAAAATACATCAAGGTGATCTGGCCTTGTATCATTTCCGGCAGTTGCCACACCGCCTCCAACTGTCGGCATTGTCCGGCTGGGTCTTTCCACATCCCTCGAACCTAGAGAAAAACATTCGCTTTACTCAGCCATTGTCTACATCTCACAAGGTCGCGCTCATCCGTCGGTCAGCATAGCATTCGCGCTCTCGAGTCTCAACGCATAATTTCGATTAGGTCAACCGGCTCCCCACACAAATCCGTAGTCGAAAAGGACGGGTCGGTGTTGCACTAAGAGTGCAGTCAAGCCGGAGCGGTGCTGCATGGGGAAAAGTAATTAGAAAGGTTCCAACAGCTATGCAGTGCCCCAGGCGCACTCGAAACGATCTCTTTACCACGGGTGCGTCGTACATCAATATCGGTGACAATTCAGTTGACGGGCATTCGGGTATTGATCCCGTTACGACTCAGTAGAGTCGTTCCGATGCCTGGCCGAGTCATTACAGGGTATATAAGGCTATCCAAGTTCTGCAGTAACCTCATCATCATCACTACCACCGCTTGCCTCCCTCTCGCAGCACCAAACCACAACCAAACCACCATCACCACTACCACAACCACCTACCACCACTCCCACCACATCGCAATGTCTGGCCAAAACAACAACGGACCCAAGAAGCCTTCTGGTGGCCAGGGAATCAAAGGCGGCGCGTCCTCGAACGGCCCTGTCTTCTTCTGAACGACCGGACACCCCCACCCTCTCTCGCGCTCGCGGCCAAAGCCCGGCCGCGCTTTCGAGGACGCACAGCAACGCTTTGCGTTCCACCAGCATCAATACCGTACCCTACCAGCCCGCCTAATTCTGTGCTAATTGTAGAGGACGCTAGGGACTTGCCTTGTTTCGAATCCACCACCACTGTATTTCTACTATCTATTTACCTCATTTAGAGATATCTCCTGGACTCTGATGTTCTCAGCCCGTCTCCTCATCATTCGATTAGTACTTATTCGTGCGATTTAGACAGCGTACATTGCATGCCTGTTTACTAAATTATATGCTCTCGGCCTTACCTCAAATTAGCTAGTACCATACACGATATAATCCTCTGAATCACTGCTACGCGACTACATCCCGCTTAGACAGCTGTACTCAGTGTTGGCTGACAATCAAATATCATTGATATGATAGTATTCAATAATCAATTCAACCGCGCATTACTCAACGTACTGTCGTACGTGTCGATGATGCCTGGGAAGGACATCTAGGTTCCAACAATGGAGTCCAATGCTGACACATAAGAACGGGGTGCAGCCCTCCAAGCGCAGCTGCGAAACAGCCGCTAGCTAGTGGATAGAGTTGGGGATAGAGTAAGGTCCCCCGAGGGACGAGTCGAGCTAGTGAGGCTCACAGGCTGCTTTTGAAGGTCAGGACGACGAGATAGTATCGTAACTCCCGTGCCTGCCAATCCTCATTGATCACGATTTCGCACGCGTATGAGATACGCGTGTGCCCTGTTACAGACACCGAGTATACAAGTTAGATCCATCATTCCTTTGTCATATTATTCTTTGTTTCCACTTGTTCTGGATGAGGGCCAAACTTGATGGGAGTTCGGCAGTTGCTAGTCGGTGCCACCCAAGGTGAAGAATTATTCGGTAGAAGGAAACTATTGAGCGACGAGCGACGAGTACAGTAGTTACTAAATCAGAGCGTCAGAGATACACCGAAGGGTTAGTCATGAGATCACATGACTATAGATGAACAATGGGAAAGACAAATGCGGTTGCAATTCCATTGGAAGTGTGAGACTATTTAATGTACAAGGTGTGTCTACAGTATTGTAAATATTGGGAAATACGCCGCATAACTGCCAAGAAAAAGAATTATTTGGGGACGCGCTCGTTGCGCGCGAAGCGGATGGCTTCATGTGCAGCGGCCGCCTTTACCGGCGAGACAGTGGGCGCCCCAATAGCCTTTGCAACACGATCACTGAGTTCTTGATCCACTGCTGCAAAGACAGAGAGCTGTCTGGCCTTGATCTCAGCACTCTTCACTCCTCCCAAGTGTCCAGCGACATTCTCGACATATGCCGCACGCTGCTCGTCACTCCAAACCTTGCTCCAAAGCGCACGAGGTTGCTCAAAGTCAACTGAAATTTTCGGTTAAAAGACGCAAACTTCATGAGGCGTGGAAAACATACGTTCGGTGAGGACGCTGAGGTCGCGATACGCACGTCCGATGAAGTTGACATGGTCCAAGCTTATGTCATTTGCACCGCCGTCCAGAGTGTTCTTCGCACCGGCGTACGATAGAGGAAGAATCGTGCTTTGGTAATTTGGGCGCGCACCCTGGCTGTCGAAGACGGCGGCGCCATCTCGCTGGAAGTTGGCAATTGGTACTATGGGTGCATTGACCGGCAATTGCTGGTAATTGACGCCGAGTCGGTAACGGTGGGTGTCGGGGTAGGAGAAAAGACGCGACTGAAGCACAGGGTCCTCCGAGGTCGCAACGTAGGGAATGAGATGCGAGGGGGAAAAGGCAACTTGTTCGACCTCCGCGAAATAATTCTGGACATTCTCATTGAGAGTGAGCTTTCCGAATGGGCGGAGGGGGAATTCAGAGTGTGGCCAGATTTTCGTGAGGTCGAGGATGTTGTAACGGAACTTCTCAGCTTGCTCGGGGGTCATTGTTTGCTAGAAAATGGTTGAACACCAGAAGCAAAAAATTAACGTTCATCACGCACCACAGAAACCGTCCAGGAAGGGAACTTCCCACCCTCAATGGACTCGAAAAGCTTCTGAGTACCATAATCGGGGTTGGAACCACCAAGCTCGCCAGCCGTCTTGCCATCAAGAGTCTTGAAACCTTCGTCGGCGATGGCGTGGATCTGGACGTAGACAAAGGAGCCGTCATCTTTCACCCACTTGAACGTGTGACCTGAATAACCGTGCATGTTGTGGTAGCCGTCCGGAGTGCCACGATCACTGAACAGTATCATGACCTAGATATACATACAAGAGATTTAGAAGTGAACCGGTCGTTGTTGAAGATACGCACCTGATGGATTGACTCTGGGTTTTGGGACAAATAATCCCAGAACATGTCAGGATCTTTGAGATGGGTCTGGGGGTCGCGCTTCTGCGTGTGAATGAAGTGGGGAAACTTGGCGGGGTCACGAAGGAAGAAGACCGGTGTGTTGTTGAAGACCCAATCCCAGTTTCCTTCGTCGGTTCGAAGTTTCACAGCGAACCCACGAGGGTCGCGCGCTGTGTCTGGAGAGCCAGACTCGCCGCCAACGGTCGAAAAGCGCGCGGTGGCGCGAGCTTTGGCACCGACGGTCGACAAAAACTTGCTGGACGTGATGTCCGACATGTCGTGAGTGACTTCAAATACGCCATGGGCGCCAGCTCCCTTCGCGTGAACCTGGAGAACGTGAGTATGTTTGTAAGAAGAGCTGGTTTTGATGGACATACTACACGCTCAGGAATACGCTCTCGATCGAAATGGGCGAGGAGATCAATATGGTGGAAATCCTGGAGGAGCAGAGGACCGTTGAAGCCAACGCGCTGAGCGGCATATGGCTCGGAGACTGGGAGGCCGTTGGACGTCGTGTAGGTCGCGCCGTCCTTGGAATTCGATACTTGTTGGGAAGGCATGATAGTGGTAGAAGGAAGAGAGAGATATAATGGGCGAGCTTTGGTTAGATTGAATGTCTTATAAACCTATCGCGCATGACGTTTATTCGAGCAGAAATGGACGTCGAACGTGACCGCATCGTGCAATCTCAGCAAACCTACTCCATGGGATTGGTCAATAATGTGTGGGTCGTGTCAATTAAGACCCGCACGGCGATCCTGTGGACACACAGAAGAAACTCAACGAGCCGGAAATTTAAATCAAAAACGTGACAACAGTGGCTGCTTAGAACCAAGATGACCATGGCGTGGACAGTTCGAATACCATCGAACAGAGATTACTGACCTATAGAGAATAGTGAAATTTCCTGAGGATATCCTCTATTTCGAGGCGTCGAATTGTTGCCCGAGGATTGACGATGGGCGCACGGAATCAAGGATTATTACGTCACTCCAGATCCCAGGGCACGTGAGCGTCGATCCACTCGCCGATTTGGCGATGGTTCAGCTTATCTCATTTAACAATGGAATTAACAATCACTCGAGCTTACTCACATTTCAAGCTGAGAAATATTGGGAAATGTCGATTACACGTGATAGCACATCAGACTTTGGTTATCTTCTATCCCCACAGGCGTTGACAGTGACTAAAGTGGGCATTCCTGATGCGTGTGCGCGAGTCTTCTGAAAAGCCGACGTGTGAGGTATAAAAGACCGAGGGGCCCACTTGATATACAGAGTCAGTCAGTAGGGTAAGTCTATGTACAACAGCATGGCATAATATATCTCGAAAGCAATTCACATATACAGTATTATATGTACACAGACTAAACAAAAGCATTAGGGCCCATCAGTCCTGTTCGACGATCAGTCCGTCTCCCAAGGAACCCTCGATATCACCATCCTCCTCAGCCTCATATCCAGAGCTCAAAATGAGCGCGCGCATACGCTTGAGCTCTTCCTCCGCCTCCCCCATCGCCTGACTAGCCACGTCTGCATCCTGTGGCGCCTTGGTATCCCACGTCGGTTGCTTACCCGTCCAGCCGCCGTTGGTAAAGACATAAGTCATGAAACCCCGCCATAACGGATCGAGTGCAAGGACGTCCGGGTTTCCAACAACAATGAGCATGGCTTGGGCGCGAGTAACGGCCACTACATCTTGCATCAGCATTTGTGAGAAAAAGTACGAACAGGGTGACATACCGTTGAACCGCTGGGGGTTTGCAACGAAACCCAGTGCTCTCCGGATGTCCGAAACTACGTGATTTGTGCTGCTGCGTACAGTCGACATGATGATAATGCGACGCTCCTGGCCTTGGAACTCCTCGACACTACCCACATCAATGTCTTTCAGCTTGGGGTCATTTTCGAGCAAGTTCTTGATCTTCATTCGCTGTGCGTGGTATGGGGTTATCACACCGATGTGACCGGCCACTAACACTACGTTGAGCAACCAAAAAGATACGGTGACAGTGTGAACGAGCTCACCGACGCCTTTCTTGCGTTCCGCGATGAGGCCAGCGCAATACCTCTTCACGATAGTCGCCTCGTCGATATTGAAGAACGAAGGTGAATGGCTCTCGCGCTGGTCGCGGCCAGTGACGGCATGGAAGACCACCGGGAAGCCGCGCTTCACAACGGCGTCCGAGTTTTCCAGGCTGCGCACCAAAGCGTCGTCCGCGCATGGCTGCAGGCGTCCACCGTAGAACTGTTCGTTGGGGAAACGCAGAATGGCAGGGTGCGAACGGAAACTTTGTACGAGCTGCATTATACTATATTCGGACATCAGCATGCCTTGGAATAAGAAGGTTGGAAGATTTGAACCCACGTTATTCCCATTGCACTGTCGGTCTGGTCCTCTTCGACGTTGGGAAGATTGTAGCACGGACGTTCCATAAGTCTATCCAAATAGCTCGTACGCAACCCCATATCCTTCGCTACACGCGAATGGACAATGGGACCCAGTTGCATCAGGTCGCCAGCCAGTACGACGTTCGTCTTCTTGTCTGCCAGCTCCTTGATGGGAATCATCACCTCAGGCTCCTTTCCCTGCCCAGCCTCATCCACAATCACATACGAGAAGTGGCCCCGCTTGATGCCCAGACCCGCCAAAGCGCCTGCGCTAATGCATGTCGATATGATCACATTGAAGCTGAGTGCCCGTTCCAGCGAAGGCATAGCAAAGACCATGTTGTCATTATAAAGAGAGAAACGTCGCAAATGGTCTGGAAGGTCCTTGAACTTGCGGGTGAGTGAGTTGAGGCGGAATATCTTGAGGGGTGTGAGTGCAGCGAGCTTCTCCGTTAGGTGGTCCGCCGCAGAGTTGCTGGGTGTACAAGCGACAATGCGTGCATTGGGATCACGCAGTAATATTTGGTTGATGGTCTCGACAAGAGTGATTGTTTTCCCTGTTCCCGGTCTGAAGAATGTCAGGCAAGAACAACACCGGAAGACGAACAACGCACGGTCCGAAAATAATGAATGGAATGCTTCCTTGCTTCATGTTTAGGATAGCAGCAACAGTCTCCATTTGTTCCGGGTTTTCGCCTACTTGCCTATTCACAGGCGCCAACTGGTCTATCGTCTGCCTTGATACCCTATGCTTTTGCCCGACATGAGATGCTGCTGGAAATAAAAGGCGCTCCTGATCATTCTTGTTCATGAGAGCATTGTGCATGCGTCGAAGTGGCAGCCTGTTCAAAACGAACCGAACGTCGAATTTAGTTCCGCGGTAGGTGCTGAACTCGTCACTGAAGCGGACGGAGACGTGCTTCTCCTCGATAAACTGAACGCGGCCCTCATACCATGTGTCGCCAGGTGCGTCGGCGCGCCGAACGAGGATGAAGTCGCCGACGTTCACAGATGGCCGGCCTTCAGCAAGACCAGCGACTTCCAGTCTAAATAAGGTGAGCTCCAAAACGCAGGACTGTATACATTGTCCGGCTCACTTATAACGAGGGTGCTTGGGAGTTATCTCAACACCGGTCATGGAATACATATCCAGTTCTTGCCTGTCAAATGGTCAGAGGCCGCAAAGAGATTCTGGTCGAAGAGAGTATGTATACTTCATTTGCTGTTCTTCGATCCACAGCATGACTTGATATCTTTTCCCATACGTAGGGCATGTAAAGCTCGAAGGCATGAGCGCCAGCGCTGACTTGAGAGCATCGGGGCGAAGGTATCCTTCGGGGGTGTAGACAGCCCGAACTATGTGTGCAGGAATGTCGAAGAAGCCCAGGCGAGTCTTCCACTCGGTCGGTGTCCACTCTGCAGGTCGCAAACTACGTTTGACGGGCCCATCGAGCGAGATGTTACGTTGTCTCCGTTTGGAGTAAGGTGCGGTCGGCTTGAGTTGCTCGTAGTCAGCCCTGTCGCCCACAGTTGCGCTGACAGAGCGGTGAATGATGAACTTTTTCTTTTGCGCACGGTCAAAGAATTGGAGCTCGAGAGTATCGTCGAATCGTCCGGCATATGATGGCTGGAACGTTACACTGACCACGCGCGGCCTGTCAGGGCGAATATATCGGGCAGCAGGGTTGGCTGGGCGCGAAACAGAAAATCTAGGGCGATCAATGAACCAACTCCAAATGGAAGAGAAGGGTGGGCCGCCGTACTTTGTGTTGTCGGGCCCTTCCTTCACTGCGGAGAGCATCCTGCTCTTGGTAAGCGAAATCGGTGTGTCTGAACCATCGGTCCGAGTTATTAGGACATCGACGCGGTAGGCGCGGTCGGCGCTTTCATCCACTATGCCGAAGTCGATCCCACGGGTTGCTGAGACCGAGACGCCATGTTTGTCCATTTTGGCAATCTCCCTTGTTGCCTCAAGGCCTTCCTGAACGGTGTGCTGTGCCAAATGGGCGTCGAAATCTTCAACAGTATAATCTCTGCGACAGTGAGGACAGAGATGTCGTTCCTGCTGCACACCGCGCTTGGACTGGGCTTGGGTAGTGCCCTGCAGGATTTGCTTGTGGCGCTTGCCGTTGACATGGTGTTTGTAGTTGTGGCCGATGTCGACGATGAGACCGCATTCGCAACGGACAATATCATGGCGTAGATGGCATGTACCTGCAGGAAGCGGACAGCCACCTTGAGAGACAAAGTCGTAGCACCATTGCCAGCTCATGGTGGACGTAAGCAAAGTGCGACCTGGTAAATCCAGCCACGTTTTTGTGACTTGATCGCCTCAGCCGGCTGCGTCGTTTGAGCGCCCTTTGACTGTGCTGCAAGCATTAATCTAGGGGGGAAATGAAATGCTACGCTTGTGCTGCCTATTGCAGTCCGTCTCTCCGTTCCACGACGACGCGACTCAAAACGTGATCCTGCCGACTGATCCCATACCACGATCACGAGGCTTTTGTCATGATCTCCATTGTTCATTCAGTCTCACAGGGGATTCGAGCGGGATAGCCATAATATCCCGAATTTCCGGAATTTCAAACTTGTTTTCGACTTTCCTCCTCCCTGCGCGCCGTTCGCAACTTCTCCGTGTCCGTCTGAACGAAGACAGGCGCAGAAGTGAAATCTACTACCGACTGTCTCCCCTTGAGAAGCCCACTGCCATTCAACACTCTCCTGAAAGCGGCGAAATGCGCTAACATAAAGCCCAAACTTTATAGTGGCATGTATTCACACGGAATAAGTCAAAAGTTGGGTGGATGCATTCACTGTGAGGCAAAATCAGACCTATAATCTGCCCAATGCTCTGGACAGTATGCGACAGTGGAAACCTTTCCCAGTTTCATTCCGAGAAGAGTCCGAGATGCATATGCCGCCTCGCCATCAATATGTGACAGTCTAGGAAACGAGCGCCATCTTTCCATCGGCCCCGCCTAAAGGAAAAGGTACAGAACGGGCTGCCGCGCCCAGCGTCTGCGTTACATTTACCCAACTGACGTTTCGCTCTTTTCTTCTCAACCACGAAGGCAAGTGGAGGTTTGCCTGAGAGAGGAATCCGGGCGGCAAGCCATGGAAGATTCAAATGTCTACGGTTTTCCCTTGAATTCAATTCAGACACTGGACCGGCACGCAAGCCCGATCGGCAGTGCGCCTTTCTTCTCCACACCATTGCCAACCCTTTCGACACCTCCGCTAGATTGCGTGTCGACAACGATGGACGGGATGGACGATACCCAACAAAAGGACTACCTCGGGAGCTTCATGCCGTCAGACCTGGACCAGCAGCAGCTCAACAGCGCTGACCTCCAGAACCTGCTCAACGGCATACAAAGTGGTGGCCAACTCCCGCCCAGCCTCGACATGAATATGCTTGGCAGTTTAATGTCGATGCAAACTCTGGCAAGCCCCCAGATTCAGCCAACATCCCCGCACTTTCCCCCAAGTCTCGGGCCGACTGGCAGCGCTTCCCAAATGATGATGGAACAACAATTCAAGCTGGCACAGCTTCAACAGCTTCAGCAACTACAAACTCATATTTTCCAGCAGCAGGTAGCTCAACAAGTCGCACTCAAAGCCAAGAAATACTGATTCCCAGTAGATCGCGCTCCTCGCCAATAATAACAACAACAACAATAATGCCCATGACACCCCCATGCAGGAGCCTCATCATGGTGCGCAACAGTACGGTCTCCCAACTCCAGGTGCATATATCTTACACCCTTTCGTTTGGCCGACATTGCTCACCGATGATATTTCATATAGGCCCCTCTACGGAGTTGCGGGCCCAGCAGCAGTCGCTGGACTTCGTCCCAACGATGTTTCTCAATTATCCGAATCATGCCCAGCAACCACAAGCCGACTATGGCATTGAACCGATGACTCCACACCCCCATTCCATGAATCCGCCATACCCACATCCCCCTCGCGGAGTTGCTTCGGCACCAGCCCACATCGTCTTCGACAGCAATGCTTCTATCGAAATCGACGATCCGTTGACGCCGCTCACGAGTCCGTGGCTCGGCGCTCAGTCCGGCAGCCATCATCCATCGGCGTACACAATAGGTAGCAAAAGGCATGCATCCTCCAGCGGTGACGAGGGTTCGTCCAAACCATCCAAAAAGCGGCAGTCCCCTGCTATCCACCCGTACAACCCTCAGAAGCGGGCTCACCGAGGCTCGAAGACGGCGCATAATACACCTCAGTTCACTGCTACACGTTCACGGCGAGGGAGTATCATTGGCAATGATGATGTGGGAGATTCTCCGTCCCCGGTCGACCTATCGATGCCGCCGCCAGCCTCGACCTCTGGCCATGACGCTGTTTCGATTTCGGCCTCTGCGGATAGCTCCCTTCCTGTACCACTCGTGCCGGTCACCCCAGCCAGCATCATGAAGCTCGGTCGACTCGGAGGGACAGGCAACAATTCCAAAGCAAAAGCTCCAGCGAAATCACAGCAGACGACCATTGCACCAGGTCCTGCGTCTGGTCTTCAACGCAGCCGCTCGACAAGAGGTGGCTCGGTCAGTGCGTCCCCTGCATTGAAGCCCATTGCACCAGGTCAGCGTGTATCCCTTATCAATGCTTCGCTTGACTGATCTCCAATTTTCTCAGCTGGTTCTTCTGCCACTATGACGATCCGCCCGAACGCGGCTCCTTCAGCAGTCGGGCCGCGCAAGACTTCACACAAGGCTGCGGAGCAGAAACGGCGGGATTCCTTGAAGACGACGTTCGACGAGCTGCGGGGGCTCATCCCACCCATCCCAATGTCGACGGATGGGCGGAATCAAGACGAGCCAGTGCGGCCGGGGGCGCTGCCGCCGCGTGGGCCTCCGAAGACAGGTGTTGAAGGACCAAATAGGGCGGTTAGCAAGTTGCAGTTGTTGATGTGTGGGAACGATTTTATCAGACAACTCAAAGGCAGGGTTGAGCGCCGCGATGATGAGATTGGGAGGCTGCGGAGGGAAGTGGAGAGGTTGAGAAATGTGTGCATGCTCGCTGCGCCGAGTGCGTTGGATGAGGGCGAAGCAATCGATTTGAGCCGTGATTTGGACGATGTCGAGCAGCTGGTCAATGGGTTCACCCGCAGGATGGGTGTTGACGATGATATGGATGATGGAGACGTCGATGACTAGAGTCAAAGCGAAAGACGCGCGCAGAAAGGTCGCAATGTGTGAACTGTGTTTATATATGAATTAACCTTATTAGATGTATGCATATCCTATGATTACAATTTACAAGCACTATACCTCGAGGTCGTCGCGTACTTGTTGAAATGCACGCAAGGCCCATACCTCTACCCAATTTGGAAGAATGCTATTGAGAGTCCGGGTTGATTTATAGACAACACAATGGGAGTACAAGTACATTTATCTTACAGATGTGTCTATACGTTTCGCTTTTGGTATACATAATGGAAATTTCGGGCACACATTCGCTCGGTTTGCTAACAAGCGAATGACTGCACTTTGACCTGCCCGGCGACAAGTGCGTCCATATTCGTCAGGTCGAGTGGCCAGGAAGCCACCATGAACAGTACATATGGACTAGCTTTGGCACCTCGCGCCGGTGCCCGGCGGTCGATGAGCTCGCGCCAGGGTTGCATATCATCTGAAGCGTACTCGGGCTGGTCAAAGATTCTGTCGATGTGGCCCGGCCATATCCCACGTCCAAGATCCACTACCGCCAGGTCTGTGTCGGTGCCGAAAACCTTTTTCTCCTGCCACAGGGCAATCGCGCGATGAAGATTGTCAATGTATGATGACGAGACAATGGCCATGTCAGTATACTTCAGTGGACAATGAGGAGCTAGTTCTAACTGGACAGTCAGTTTCTTGACAAACTGAGTAAATTGGTCTCACGAATCTGGGATGCTCGTAGTCGCGGGCAATGAATTCTATGTTCCCCTTCTGTCCAATCGTGCCGTTGGCAACTTGATGAGCAGTACATGAGCATCTTGCAAAATCCACAGCATTTCAGGCCTATTTTGAAGATAGGTTTCGAGCACTGGAAGTCTATCAGAATATTTACAGTATCCTTGTGTCCGCCACGCACATTCGAAGCCGCACATTGCGTACGAATTTCCAGCAAGGGCAAGACAGTCGAATATTTTTCCAACGCCTGGCGAATAGCATCATATTCTTCGGCAACCTTCCCAGAGAGCCTTAACGGTTCGTTTCTTGCTGCTCGCTTTTGCTCCACCTGCTGCAAAGACTTGGAAATGATGTGATGGAAGGAGGGGATTTTCGCATAGCCGCGAATGGTAGACATTATACGAAATACATGCGAGTCGATCGAATCCGGAGGCGTGGTGAAGCTAGCAGATTGAGAGTGTGCTATTGCGTAGGCCGAATGGATGCGCAGAACGGTCAAAAGGCAAGATCCTTGCAGCGCGGCCTTGACCGCCGGGGGACCACGAAAGAACGGAATGAAGAGGCGAAACGTCTCGCTCAGTAGCTCGCCCCATATTGTCGTGTCCTTGCTAACCAACTCGCGCCGGGCAAAGCGGCGCAGTATTCTGCAAGTGACGCCTATTATGTCCCGGTCGAGCATGGACGCCCGGAGCATGGGCCACTGGGATGTGACCTGCGCGACATGGAGGTAGATAAACCAGTTGTCCTCGATGAGCTTGGTCCTGTTACCCACGTCCGTGAATCCCCTGCGAACAAGACTTCCGACGAGCGCTCCCGCAACATCTCGTGAACGACTCTCAAGGACTTTGCTGAAAGTTGATCCCAAAGCATCTTGTTCTAGAATGCGAACAACGAGGCCGTGAAAGGCTTCGACTTTGCTGATGTTGACGACGCTCGATGGGTTCTCGACTTCTATATCTTCTGTGTCCCTCTCTACGATGACCAACCAAGAGGCCACAACGTCAGGCAGAAGGGACCTTGAGGTGTGATTGAAGGTGTTTCGATAGAGCTGATGGGACAATAGGCTTTGAAGTGCCATGGCCGCTATTCCTAGGGTTTCGAGATCGAAGAGGGGAGATGGACGAGAAAAAGCAAGAAAGAGCCAAGGAAGAATTTTGGAAGGGATGTCAACATCTACAGTAACATCTTCGATGCCCCTACGACGATGCAGTGGCTCAACACTGTGCGTGAGCGCAAACATCATCAGTGCCAATTTGGCACCCCGGAGGATATGTGCTGCACGCTGGCGGTCGTATTCACCCTGCTCGAGTCCCAATGCGACACGGATATAGCCCAGACGTTCTAGTGTCAAGTATGGTGGAATAAGGTTTCTGAGTTCTTCTGTCTGGCTTTGCAGTTGTCCGGCTTGGCGGCCATCGACGAAGAGGCCAAGTTCTTCAACGTCGTCGTGATAGAGTGCTTTAGCCTGCAATGAGTATGAGCTTGATATCTGGCATCGTATAAGACACAGTACATATCTGTCGGCTAGACCTGGAATCCACGAATTGGCGAAAGGGCGAGGTGGCATGACGAACAAAGGAAAGGTTCTTTCATGACATGATCATCGATCGCTACCGGATTCGGGCCGTGAAATTTCAAGGCGTTCTTCATAGTTCAGCACATGATACTTATCGTTTCCAGTTCCCATTATGATATCGTTTCGTAAGGCGCCAATGTCTCCAGCAACTTGGCCCATCTCCCGTCCGACCAGGTAGCGATATCCTGCCATTCGTCACTCTCCTCCCCGAAGACGAGCTTCAGCCATACGATCCATCCTGCCAGTGCGACATCCGCGTAGGAAACCTTGTCTCCCATAACAAGTATCTGGTCCTTCTCGTACCACTCGGCAATTTGATCAAACTCAGCCTTTGCTTTCGCCCAAGCTTGCGCGCGCTCTTCTCCCTGCGGCTCAATCTCTTCTATTTTACAATGAAAGGCGCGCTCCCTCGTCTCTCTGAAGTACTCTGCACTTCTCTCGTTCAGGATACCATGTGCCCGGGGGATGACGAACTTGAGCCCAATCTCGTCCGTTAGAGGGTCAAACGCTGGTTCATAAGCCAGGATGAGCGTCTTGGTTCCAGGCGGGAAGAGGACTGGCGCTTCGGGGTAGTGCTCCTCGAGGTACAGCGCAATGGCCGTAGAGTCCGGTACGAATTTTCCAGTCGTACTGTCATGAAGAAGGGGGAGGGTGTAATCAGGTGAACCGTCGCCCTTCGTGCGGGGTGCTGGAATATGGTGCGTCTCGTACAGTGCTTTGATGTCCGGATACTCAATCCATTCGGTCTGGTAAGGGATGCCCTTGAAGTTCAAGCAGTACCTGCCGAAAAGACATTAGTTATTAGTTGTAGTGATCAAGGTATATGCTCTCCCATTACCTAGTCTTCCAGGTGTTCGGGGACCAGGCCTTGTTGGCCAGTTTGGATGGGATATCGTACAGTGTCAGCGCAGCCAACTTGGTGGCCATGATGGCAGTGAAGATAGCTGATTCAGCGAGTAAGTATAGATGGTGTCACGAAATCCATGATCAAATGATGGTCGACTATTATCAATTCTTGAGACTGAGGCGTTCGCTCCCTGGAACAGAGTAATGCTATTTCGAGTTGGCGCGTGGTCGCTTCTGTTGACCCCCTGTACTGGCGGTAAGATAGGGCAGGCCAACCTCGCCAGACGCAGGACCTGCTAGCCTAAGCTTTATCAGCACCAAATGCGTCAAGCATCCACCCTCTCATAAGGCGCCAAACTGTCCAAAAGCCTTGCCCATCGCCCTCCGGACCAGGTCCTCATTTCCTTCCACTCCTCGCTGTCCTCGCCAAACACAACCTGGGCCCACTTCAGCCTCCCAGCCATGAAGATATCTGCATAAGTCAAGCTATCGCCCAACATAAACCTCTGCCCATGGGGATAAAAGGTAACAGCATAACCGTCGAGGCCCTCCCGCGCGCTACCCCATGCCTCAGCCTTTTTCGCTCCTTGTGGCTCAATCTCCTCAATCGCACACCCAAATCTCTTTTCCCTTGTTTCCCTGAAGAATACTGCGCTCCGTTCGTTCAAGATGCCATAAGCGCGGGGGATGATGAACTTCAGTGCAAGCACATCCGTTTGAACGGCCGAGTCCAACGCAGACACAAGAGCTCTGACGCGCGCAGGTTCTGGAAAGAGGGTAGGTGCTCCGGGGTACTGTTCCTCGAGATACTCCGCGATTGCCAAAGTGCCAGAAATATAAACACCGCTGGCGCTGTCGTGCAGAAGTGGCAGCGTATAGTAAGGTGATCCGTCAGGCTTTCTCTCACACGGCGGAATGCCGCGCGTCTCGTACAAAGCAGCGATATCGGGGTATTCGACCCATTCCGTCTGGTATGGCAAGCGTTTAAAATTGAGACAATACCTGTCCAAGATGCGTTAAGAGCAAGAGGCGACAAAGAAAGTGAAAGGACTCACCGTGCTTTCCACGTATTCGGGGACCAAGCCTTGTGAGGCCGTTTGGATGGAATATCAAAAAGCGTGAGCATCGTGGATGTAAACTGGAAGGATGGTTTCAGGCCATCAGTGGATCACAAACCCGGCAAAAGGACCGCACCCCGTCGAACTCGAACCCTGATAGAGTGTCAAGCTCCATGTAGATGGAGGCAGTAGCATACGCGACGAAGCTACAAAGTGGGTACAACTAGAGATGTACGTACATAGTGAGTAGATAAACAGCAGATATATGGAAACGTAGTCCCAACAATAGATAGAGCGCAAAAACACGATACGGACACGACGCGATAGCCAAGAAACGAAGCAGACAAGGAATATGGTGCAAGACATGCGTAACTTCATATACAGCAGCGTGCGTTAGCCTAGCGGCGAAGGCGTTCGAGGAGGAGGGGCAGGTGATTGAGGTGGGAGGACAATGGTGGTCGTAATAGGTGTCGCAAGTTCCATGGATGTCTCCCCGTCGCTCCAGTCTATCAAGTCGGCGTCGGCGGTGAGATCTGGCATGACCTGGCTGGGCGCAATTGCTGGATAATCCAAGGTCATCGTTGGGCTATCCAGGGGAGCAGTTGGGTTCCCATGTATTGGCGAGATGTGCCCCCCAGCTGATATATTGTCCGGAGGAATGTAGGAGGATATGGTCATTGTCGGGCTGACACGAGAGGCTTGCTCGTCGAAGGTGGAAACATCCGCGAATGCGGAAACATTTCCACGGCCGTCAATGGAGGCGTTTGCCATCCCATTCATCATGGAAGCGCTCTCTGGAATATGGGAAGAAGATGCGGAGGCCGGCTCGAGAGCGTGAGGGTCTTGCTGGACGGGGGTCGGTAAATGCATAGACGACTGGCCCCTTGACGCCTTCCACGAGGGAGGTTCGGCCCCTTCGCTGTCCGGCGGTTGGGTGCGGGGAGGCGAAGCAGAATCAGGGTCTGACGCTGATGATACTGGCGTAGGCGGAGGTGGACTCCGTAATCGCCGACTCCGAGCTGGACTCGGAGGCCCAACATGGTATTGATTTTGGAAGAACGCGTCCTCGGATTCATCATCATCATCCTGGTCGAAATATGGAGAGTCGGAAATAGGAGGTTCCTCGGCTTCTCCCCACTGGCCACGCTCTTCCATTGACTGCAATAGCATTAGCATTGTATAACAACCCAACGGCCGCGAAACGAACTTTTTCGAGCATTTGAATGAGGAGCACCCTCTCGTCCTCGAACTCCTCTATTTGACCATGTAAGAAGATGATTTCTGCTTCCAACTCGTCTAGCTCCAGACGACTCGACGGTATAGGCATCCTAGAGGAAGATGCTACGGGTCGCTCTTGCCGAGGTGAGGGCTTCGGCCGGGGTTTGTACGAGGTCGATGGGCTCTGCCACATATTGCGTTCCTCCTGTATCTGCGAAGAGGCCGTTCGTTCTGCATCTAGTTCCAAGGCGGCCTGGAGCTGCTCCTTCAAACCAGCCACCTCTATCTCCAGTGAGCGGTGACGGACTGCCTGTGCTTCCAATGCATCCCATGCGTCCTCGTCCGATATAGTGTCCATAGAGGTAGGAAGATGGAGAGGGGCTTCTAGATGTAGCTCAGCCTCTACGTCGCGCAGCGCAATCTGGGCGCGGAGGACTTTGTGATCCCAAAGTGCTCGCTCAACTTCATTCCTCAGTGTAGTGTTTTCGGCCATGAGCCGAGTGATAATGGACTGGGCATAAGCACCAGCATCATCGGGGTTAAATGGCGGGGGTATCGCAGGTTCTACCAGAACCACATAAGTCCACTGACAAGTTCAGAATATAGAACATACCTAGGAATGAAGATATCCGTGTGCGTGCAGAAGGCCATACACCATAGTCCTTTGTTTGAGCAACTAGCACCGCTGTTAATGTTCCCGGCTAGAGTTATATGGGGGTAAACGCACCTTTGTCGATGAGCTCGTTAACAACCACGCGCGATTCAGCACATTCCTCCTCTGCTCTGCGCGCCCTAGCCTTGTAGTTGACGACCTTGCTCTCCAGCGCGCGAATAATCCGCTCGTTTGTCTTGTTCTCTTCATCATGTCGCACTTGCATGATATCGAGGGCGCGCTGCGTCTCCAACAGTCTCGCGTTTGTCTGCGAACATCGTGCGGAATGCACTTGCACAAGACTTCGTAGTTCTTGAATCTATGAGCAATGTCTTGGTCTTAGTATGAACATAGGGTGCATGTTGAAATAGTATAGTACATACCTCTCTGTCCTTCTCCAACTCCCGTTCTCTTCTTCCCATGTCAGGTCTAGGCACGAAATATTTGATTGTCCAGTATGTGATGGGGCAGCAGCATTGAGAACGATATTTAGCATGAGAACATTTCAGGACATCACACGGTCACGGTGGTCGGGAAGAGAAGTATACAACATGCCAAACAAGGACAATGTCTCGCACCGCCACTTCATTTCGGAGTGTGCCCAAAACCTTAGCTTGAGCCTATTGTCGTCACTTTGACCATCCAGCAACCTTTGGTGAAAGCTTGTAAGAAATACTGTCTCTACTTTACACCTTTGACATTTTTGAAACATTACAACTTTTGATTTTTTACTTGCTATGCTCCTGGATAACCTCCCTCACCGCATCAGAGAATACCTTGATGCCATCCTTCATCTCCTGCTCGGAGATGTTAAGAGGGGGGATGAAGCGTACAACCTCGTATATGCTTGTCGTCAAGAGAACCAATCCCTTCTCCAAGCATTTGGCAGACACCAATGAGGCCAGTTTTGGAATAGCTTGGGCCGCATTCGGCAGTGGGTAGGTTGTCGATGCAAATTCAACACCGACCATGAGGCCCTTGCCGCGAACCTCGTTGATGTGGGGCGCGACGTCGGGTTCAGCGGCGAGTGCCTTCAGTGCAGCGAAGAGCTCGGATGACCTGGCAGGCATGAGTTTGTGTGCAGTATTTGTACAAAGAGCGATACTTACCGTGCATTGACGTTCGCCAAAATTTTCTCTTCCTTGATAGCATCGACAACAGCGACTGCAGCAGCACAAGAAACAGCGTTTCCAGCGTATGTGCCACCCTGTGGCGAGATTGGCTTTGACCCAAGAGCTATTTTAAATAACAAGCGTACCATCATTCCAGGCTTCAATTGATCTGTTACCTCCTTCCTACTGATGATTGCACTGAGCGGGAAACCGTTTGCGAGGCCCTTGATACCGTGTCAGTCAGATATCTCCGGGGGGATTGCAGAGGCCATACCTTGGCAGACAACAAAATGTCAGGTCGGACCCCACTCTCTTCAACCGCCCAGAACTTGCCCGTGCGCGCAAAGCCACACTGAACTTCGTCGATGATAAGCATAATGCCATGCTCATCACATATCTCGCGCACGCCGCGCAAGAATTCGGGCGGGGCAGGAACGTAGCCTCCCTCGCCCATGACGGTCTCAATGATAATGGCCGCGGTATCCTTCGGCGCGGTGCTCTGCGCGAGGAGGAGCTTTAGCTGGTACAAAGACATGTTGGCAAGCTCTGCTGGGGAGGTGTTGGGCGAAAGGCCAAAGTGATGCCAGTATGGGTATGGAATGGAGAATGCACCAGGCTAGATGCTCATCAGCCAATGGTAACATCTATCGAAAATGAGACGCACTGCCAGAGCTCCATTGCCCTCGAAGTAGATCGTCTTGCTACGCGTAACGGACATAGCGCCGTATGTGCGTCCATGATATCCTCCCTGCATGCAAATAACATTCGGCCGTCCGGTAACAATCCGTGACATCTTCAATGCGGCTTCGACTGCCTCGGAGCCAGAGTTCCAGAAGAAGAACGAGTCGAGGGATGGGTGGGGCATTACAGGCAGGAGACGTTCGATGAGGCGCAGATACGGTTCGTGGAACGCAATGCTGCACTGTGCGTGCACAATGTTCATGCATTGGTCTGCCGCAGCTTTGCTCACTTTAGGATGGCAGTGGCCTGTTGAATGAGGTCGTGTGAGCGCGAAGAGACATACAGAGACGGATAGGCGACGGACCAAGGCTGGTCACACCGATACCAGTGCTAAAGTCGAGCAGCTTGCGGCCATCGTCAAATTGGATGTACGAGCCCTGGCCGCCCGTCATGATCCCCGTTGTGAGCCTCCCGAGGCCCTTTGTAACGTGCGTCTCGCCGAGTGTCTGTAACGCCCTGTCCAAGATCAGTGAGGAATCCGTCCAGAGAGCGAGGAATAAGACATACCTGAGAGCCATGGTGGTGGTAGTGAGTCAAGAGACGGTCCGTCCAAAATGCAAAATTATGGAGTGATGCCCCCTCGCACTTATCGGCGATGGAAGCAAGGGGTTGGCCACCGGCTAGCAGCGGATGTGGATCGTCTATCTAGGAGCAGTCTAGGAGCAAGCGATCGAAGGAGCGCGTCGGCGAAGGCGATCCCGACGCCGCGCGCAATAAGGATGCAACGAAATTTTGGACTTTCGAGAGTCATAAGCTTTGATGTCAGGAGTGTCAGGCAAATTGGCAGCCCAAGGTCACATAGTCGTAATTGGTTCACTACGGGGATTGGTACAGACTGATGAGGACCAAGACTCTGATTATGGTGGGAGCTTCATTGTCCCATGGGTATTGCAGAACACGACTACTTGTCGAAGTGGGGAAACTGGAGAAGCCCAACAGCATGTACTCTTGACTGCCCATATTATGTCCTTGCTCCAGACCGTTCTACATATGTAGTTGCATTGGGCAATCTGGACTAGAATATGAGAGTTCAACGTTCAACGTTCAACCCCTTCGTGGTGGTTCAAGTTAGCTCCGCACGGGGCACTGCGCACTGAACGCACATCTGTACAACATATGTGCGCAATCAGCACCAACGCCAGAGTGCCCTACGTGCGGATACGAGAGGGAGACGGTGTTCCATTTCGTGATGGTGTGCCCAACCTACCAGTTCGACCGGATGTTGATGTTCGAGGGGATGAGATACGAGAAGATGGACCCCACGATGAAAAACCTGATGAATACGGAGAAGGGGGTGAGGGAGCTGCTCAGATACGCACACGGAACGGGGAGGTTCAACCAGGGGATGTTTGGTGACGGATTGGCGCGGATGGAAGCGAACAACTGGAGATGACGGGGAGAGATTGTACCACGAGGAGGAAAAACGAGAAGCAAACACGCGGAGGAAGAAAGGCATAGGGGAGTTCCATTGGGACGCCCAAAAGGGTTCGAAGAGAGCTCACGAGCGATAGCTCGAGTATATCAAGTATAGGAACAGAATATAGTAGCAGAGACGGACAAAGTAGTTATATGGCGTAGAGCTAGATAGCTACTTAGCGGATCACCCTTACATACGCTACCGCGTAATAGGATCTTTGAAAAAGAAAAGGTGGTTCAAGTTATCGACTGAGCTGTGCCGTGCGTTGCCGCGGATGAGCCGAAGGTGCCACTGGCGGAGGAGGTTCAGTCCGTTACAGTCACGGGATCTGCCGTCTAACGGCATGGCCAAGGTGGTATTTGTGAGGTTTATCGTGAGTACATGGCAGTCAGAACCTGGTCAGAACTGCTGAAAGGCGAGGAAGGCAAGACGAATTTGCCTTGAGTGCTGATTTACAATTTTTTTGCGTACCCGGCAGCCGTATTCACGAGGTTGCGATGACAAGAGAGCATGACAAATACTGTATATCTAGGTTCTACCCGGGTTTAGCCAACCTGTCTCCCGGTCTCTCAGGGGCTGCAAACTTGTTCGCTGTCCACGACGACGACGAGCGTCGCGCATTTCATGCCCACTGGCTCTTCGCTCCCCTCCCCTATGGCCTTAAGCAGGTCCTCTCCGTCGTCGTCGATGTTCAAGAAGCAGCAATCCACTCCACAAATGTCTTCGGCTGCATCTTATTTGTCCGCTCTGTCTCAGGCAGACGCGAGAGCCCGCGGGAGTCGCTCTCCGACGCCAACAGCAACACCCGCCCTGTCCTTCTCGTCATCCGTCACGACCTCGACAGAAGACACGGTTCTCAACGAACAGGAAATCGACAACGACGACGGACTCGCGCTGCCCATGAGGGCTCCAACATCCGAGCAAGTCTTTAGCACAATCCACACCGAGTATGGGCACTGCTCGGAAGAGGCGTACCGCTATACATCCCAGCATCCGCAGGGCACAGTCTTGCCCGAACATGTTGAGCAGGACCCGCCTTACTACATTCTCCTCTCGACATACATCTCCTACCTGCTCCTCATCATCCTGGGTCACTGTCGCGACTTCTTTGGGAAGCGCCTGCATCCCCAATACTATAAGCACCTTATGCCTCACGACGTGCGTTTTCCGCAGGGATCAAATCTCTCTTACTAACTCCTTCCAGGGATACGCCCCTCTGAATTCGGACTTTGACTCGTTCTATACCCGTCGGCTCAAATTACGCATCGACGACTGTTTCTCACAGCCCATCACCGGTGTCGCAGGCCGCACCATCCAGCTTATTGACCGCTATTCGACCGATTTCAACTACACTCAGAAGTTTACTGGTGGCCACACGCGCGCACTCAATATCTCGTCCTACAACTATCTGGGTTTTGCACAAGCCCGCGGAGGATGCGCGGACGTCGTCGAGGAGAGCCTGAAGCGGTACGGAGTCACCACCTGCGGCTCGCGACTCGAGGGAGGTTCTAGCGACATCCATCAGGTTGCGGAAGCACTTGTTGCCGATTTCGTGGGCCAGGAAGATGCGCTTATTTCGTCCATGGGATTCGCCACAAACTCCACCGTTATCCCTGCATTGGTTAACAGAGGCTGCCTCGTCATCTCCGACGAGCTGAACCACGCGTCCATTCGGTTTGGCGTGCGCCTTAGCGGTGCGAGCGTTCGTATGTTCAAGCACAACGACATGAACTCGCTCGAGTCGTTGCTTCGCGAGGTGATTTCTCAAGGCCAACCCAAAACCCATCGACCATGGAAAAAGATTCTTCTCATTGTGGAGGGCCTGTACAGTATGGAGGGCACTCTGGTCAACCTGCCGGTGATAATGCAACTCAAGAAGAAGTACAAGGTAATGCGTGGTTGATTGGCCTTGCTTCCATTTCTGACAGGGCCTCGCTAGTTCAATCTATTCGTTGACGAGGCTCATTCCGTTGGTGCCCTCGGACCTAACGGCCGCGGCGTCGCTAACTACTTCGGTATTGACCCCCGTTCGATCGACATACTCATGGGCACTTTCACCAAGTCTTTCGGTGCTGCTGGCGGTTATATCTCAGGCAGCAAGACTCTCATTGACCGCCTTCGTGTTCGTGGCTACTCTGGCGCATATGCAGAGGCAATGACACCCCCGGTGCTGACCCAAATCATCGCCAGCATGGCCAGTATCATGGGAGTGAAGCCACCATCGACACCGCGCGCAATTGAGGACGACACTTACCGGTACCCTGGCCCGATGCCCTCGTCTTCGTTGCCACAGTGGGTATCGTTGCCGCCGGCACTCACCTCTGGTCTGGAAGGTCGCGACCGCCTTCGTCGCCTCGCCTTCAACTCGCGGTACCTCCATACTGGCCTTGTCAAGCTGGGTTTCATCACCTATGGCCACCCGGCGTCGCCTATCGTCCCTTTGCTGCTGTTCAACCCCGGCAAAATGAACATCTTCCATCGCATGATGAAGGACCGCAAGACGCCCATCATTGTCGTTGTTGTTGCATACCCTGCCACGCCGCTTGTTACGAGTCGCGTGCGGTTCTGCGTTTCAGCCTCGCACACCAAGGAGGACATCGATATTGTTCTCAAGGCTTGTGACGAGATTGGAGATGTGTTGGACCTCAAGAACGGGATTCCAAGGTCGGAGCGGTGGCCACTCGAGGAGGTTTGCGCGCGCGCTGTAGAGTTAGCAAACATCGATCCGTCGGTGGAACACTAGAGCCTGTATGATTGTTGGGCATCGCCTTCTGTTTGAGCTAGCGATGCTCCTGTTGTACGACCATGAATGCTACCACGATACCTATACACACGCCCTACCACTAGCTACGATGATACGGGGAGCGTGACTGTCGTTACGAGCCGGGAAGCCTTTGATATGATAGATTCTTTAATGGGAAGCGGCTATTGAAAACAAGCAAATCTCTCCATCGCGCGACTGTTACCTGAACATTGACAGTTCAGGCCACGGCTTCGTGGGCGAATACGCGCGGGCGGAATATAGCATGGCTCGGCAGGCTACGCAGGCGGTAGTCCCATCCTACCAATCCACCTGGCTCCCTATTGACATTGTGATTCACCAGAGCACGCAATACGCACTATTCCATTATGTTGGTCCTATACATGCCCGAAATTCTGAGATGCTTGAAAGAGGCACAGCGACTGAAGTCAAAGGCTGCAAGCCACATTGCATGGGACAAACGTTTGTTAACAGTCAAGCCTGTGATGGCATCTCATATTCTGAGTGTTGTCCTGAGAATAGATGCCACTTATGCAAGAAAGAAGCTTCTAAGCAATGCTTTCTGCTCTTAAACCAATAGGTGGGTTACTCTTCCCATTGTGGTCGTGCCCCGGCCGGCATCGATGTTCATTAAAGACTTCGTCCCGAGCTTCCGAGGCAATTGCTCCCTTGGCCCTTGCGCCCGAGGTCGCTTCGTCTACAACCACCACTGTCATCTCGCTCCACGTCGCCTAATGCGAAGCTCAATAGCTCTTCTGCTATGTCGCTCTCTCGCAAGTTCGGCGCGCTCAATATACTGGCCCAATAATGTCGGAACTGTTCCAGAGGAACCAGAGACTGAAATTGGATCACCTTCTTTTTGGTATCATATCATCATTAGCATTGTTTTTGTGCTCTTGGGAGGTGTTTTTGCTGGGTACGTCTTTGGCTTTTGCCCTGCGGTCGTTCTCTCTCGGGGCCCAGGCCGAGACAACCAGCGGATTCTAACGCGTCCCATAGGTTAACACTCGGGCTCATGGGCTTGGACGAAATGCATTTGCGTGTTCTCTCTACCTCGTCAGACGACCCAAAGGAAAAATCCAACGCGAAGAAAGGCGCGTCTCGCGTCCTGGACCGATTCTTTGATTCATGGAAACTGACCTTACGCAGTCTTAAAGCTCTTGCAGAGAGGGAGACATTGGGTCCTCGTCGTTCGTGTAATACATCTCCCTTTATATGCGTGAAATTTGACTTTCTATCAGGTATTGCTATTGGGGAACGTCGTATGTCTGCTTTTTGAACTATGGAGCCTACTGCTGAAGGCGCATCACAGATCGTGAACGAGTCCCTTCCGATATTTCTGGACAGCGCAGTACGTTCTACACTGCCCACTATCGATGCAGGTGTCTGAACTTACCCCATAGATTGGTGGGGGTATCGCTGCTGTCGCAATATCTACAACCGCTATTGGTAAGTCGCAGTGCTCACACTCCCGAGGATCATCATGATCTAATGCATCTTCTTCTACCAGTCATTTTTGGGTGCGTGGAATGATTTGTTCAGTTCTCAAACGCACATAAGTAACCATTGCTTTATAGAGAGTGCGTTGGGTTCAGTAAACTTTCATCACTCGAGCTCATTTTGGCAGGATTATCCCTCAGTCGGTCTGCGTCCGCTACGGCCTTTCTATTGGCGCAACATGTGCTCCCTTTGTCTTGCTCTTGATGTGGCTCTTCGCTCCTGTCGCCTGGCCTATTGCGAAGCTTCTTGACTACGTCCTCGGCCACAGCGAGTCGCACACATACAAGAAAGCAGAGCTCAAGTCATTCCTGCAGTTCCACAGGACCGGAGAGGAGCCATTACGCGACGATGAGATCAATATCCTGAACGGGGTTCTCGAGCTCAACAACAAGAAAGTCGAGGATATCATGACACCGCTCGAGGTTGGCTTGCGTCTATAGCTATGTTGCCGATGCTGAGCTGTTCTAGGACGTCGTGACACTATCGTCGGATGATATCTTGGACCACAAGCTCATTGACTTTTTGTACGCGCTATGATTTGATGTCAGCCTTGCTGTTAAACAGTTGTAGGTTAACCAGTGGCTACTCCCGGTTTCCCGTTCACGAGCCCGGAAAGCCTCTGGCATTTGTTGGGCTCCTATTGGTAAAGAGGGTGAGCCTTAGACCGAAATCGCGAGGGCAACTTATGTTGACCTCCCGTAGCTCTTGACCTACGACCCAGCCCTTGGATTGCCAGTCTCAAAGATTCCTCTTTCCATCCTGCCCGAAGCCAACCCAAGGATAAATTGCTTCCAGGCGTTGGACTACTTGTATGTCACTTCGGTATCGCATGACATCCGTTGTCCTGACTTGTGTACAGCCAAACTGGTCGCGCGCATTTATTATTGATTTCGAAAACTCCTGGGATTGCTGGAGGTGCCATTGGTGTTATTACACTCGAGGGTGCGTGGTCTCAAGTGTCTCGAGGCGCGTGCACTGACGGCATGCTCTTAGACATCATCGAAGAGATAATTTCCGAAGAGATCGTGGACGAGACGGACAGGTACGAGGACAACCGCCACAAAAAGGCAGCAAGAAGGATGACTACCACGACCATCATGCGAGGGATTGTAGAGCGGGAGAGAAGAGCGTTCGGCGGTGGAAGTCCCAGACTTAATGTCCTTGTTGGGACACCAGGGGAGAGAGCGCCATTGATCAATGGAGAAAATGGACTGTTATACGGTGGCACTGCGCTCAGCGAGTCTCCCCGATAGGACTTCAGCTCCTGACGGCTAGGCATACATATCTTGTAGCAATGTCAGATATTTTCTGTAGTCAACACAGTGGCTTGAGCTTATCACAATCCTCGTGAGTACGTTGCACTTCAGCGCCAAGTTCCAACAGTTGGCCAATGGCGGCAGTACTGTTGCCGAAGGAATGCGTTACACTGCCGCCGATCTCTACAATCGTCTAACATTCACTACCCCCATCCGAAGTAATTCGTCTCCGGAAAATCTTAACACTCCGTCCTCGAATTCCACTTCCGTTATGAGTGAAGGCTCTTCAGACCGTGAAATACCAGCAGTGCGAAGAACACGTCTTGCAGGTTCCTGTGACTACTGCAGAAAGAGAAAGAGTGCGCAACGCCCATTATGCCGCGGAGTGAATACTGACAGAGCTGTGGCAGTCAAATGTGCGCGTTGGATATCTCTGGGTGAAATACCTAGTTGACCAGTCTGCGCGTCTCAGGTGATAGCGCGACCAAGGGTGATTCTGTGGCTTGCTCGAACTGTGAGATGAACGGAACAGCGTGTTTGCACGAGAACAGACCAGTGTGTACTTTGCTCTTCAACGTCTTCATTCGCAAACTTATATGCCTTTAGAGACCCAAAGGGAATGACCAGTCAGTCCTTCAGTCTTGGATCTAGGCAAAACAAGGACATATCTAAGAGTGTGTTCAGGCTGCAGAGGCGCGTGAAGGAGCTCGAGCATGCGTTACGGGAAGAACGGTGCGTCTGCTGAGCTCAACACTCAGGTAGCATGCACTGATATTGTTCAGCAAGAAGAACCAGGCCTATGTTCACGCAGCGGAGAGCGCCCATGCAACCAACATTATACCCAATCCTGGCAGTAGCACCAGCTCGCCTGAAGGGAGTCACAGTACCGCCAGTGCTACTGGCCAAACCACAGATGAAGATCCCACAGACGACGAGTTCCACGAAATGGTCAATACTTTCGACCGTTTCTCGCTCAGCAGACACGGGAAATATTTTGGCCCCTCGAGCAATGTCCACTACCTGTGCAAACTGGTCCACCATACCCCCCAAATTCCTGTCATTGATCCATTAGGTCACAGCTGGCCGATGCATCCATGGGAGTCCGGCACTGTTCTAAAGCCCCCCGAGCTGGACTTTCCCCCAGACGACCTGCTCGCCCTCCTCGTCGATATTTACTTTCGTAGAGCTGCTATTGTGCCTATTCTGCATAGGGCAAGCTTTCAGCGTGACTTGGATGCTGGACTGCACTTGGTGGACAACAGCTTTGGGTTTGTCGTCCTTGGCGTATGCGCTATCGCCAGTCGAGAGTGCGACGACCCCCGCGTCCTCCTGGACTCCGAAGTCGCTGCTGCAGAAGCGCGGGCGGCTGAACACACAGATACATTCGACGAACCTTCGATATGTCCAGGGGTGGGGGCTGGTTTGAGCAGGCACTCTGCTGGCTGGAAGTATTTTAGCCAGATCATGAAGCTTCCCCGTGCATTGTTCAGCTCACCAACCATACACGACGTACAATTTTGCTGTGTACGTATTTTCTATCGTGCCTTGGACGACGTACTGAAAACCTTGAAGCTTTATACATACTACGGCATGGGAACTTCTGCCCCCCAGGCCAACTGGACGATGATTGGCGCTGGTGTGAGGTATGCACTCGAGCTAGGTATGAACCGGCGACAGTATGGTGACAAGGTGAATAAAGCTGACATTAATATGTTGTGGTAAGCTGACGTGATCTTCAAAAGCTCACTCTGGAAGACGAGATCGAGAAACGCGCCTTTTGGGCCATTGTATTCATGGACAGGCATACTGCGCTATATTTCGGACGTCCTGCGGCCATACGAGATGAAGAGTACGTTCTACTAGCTCTGAACCCGTTGGTAATACGGGCTTACCAGATTGACCCTAGCATTGACGTGGATTTGCCAATTGACTGCGACGATGAGCATCTAGAGGCCTACTTCGACGGCGGAACGACTCCAACGCTCACAAAGATAGCTGCATTCATTCACCATCTGCGCCTCTTGCCGATTCAAGCCTACGTTAGCAATACAATATACGGCTCCAGGAAGAACAAGCGTGCTGGAGGGTACAAGGGCGAGAGCACCGTCGCGGCCATTGATAGCATGCTGAATGCGTGGTTCGGTTCCATTCCGGAGCACCGTGCGTCGCTTGCCACTGTTGGACAGTGGAAACGCTTGGTTGACGGAAATATTTTTCAGTGCGCTGGGACCCTCAGAAGCTGACCGACAGCCCCGAGATATCATATCTCACGATGGTCTTGTATATCCTGTACTACGATATACAGATTACCGTGCATCGGCCATTCTTACTGAAGACCTCCTCTCCACAAGCCTTGCCATCTCGCGCGATATGTCTGAACGCGGCTCGGTCTGTTGGTCGGCTGCTTGAGACCATGAAGAGGCAGGCTAGGATGCCCTTCTTCATTGGTGATGTGAGTCCGACTCATTCGAGTTGCACGCCTTTGAATAATGACCGGACAACAGATGGTCGCGTACGGTGCAGGACTCGTTCTGGTGACAAGTATACGAACAAGAAGGATGGCAGGCGTATCAATCAGCTCTTCGGACAGAGATATCCTAGACCTCTGGAGGATAACATGGGTGTTGCATCAGTCTTTGGTCGAGTACGTCTGTCTCTGATCCCGTAGTTCACACGATACTCATCCTTGGCATTAGTTTCAACATTTGTGGACGAATGGTGTATGGCATTTTGTCTTCGTCGTATTCCGATGCCCGCTGACGGTGTCTTCTCCCAGGCATACTCTGAAATACCTTGCGAATCTGCCTCCAGAAACAGCGCTTCCATGCGACATGATGAGGGAATACGTCGCTGGCGCACCACCGTTTACCATACCGCCGTCCGGTTACGTCCCGGCGCAGAGCGCACCCAGGATGGATATGACAGTGCTAGAGCCTACACATTTCGGATTGGCGCCGATGAGTTACGGGAATCCAGCAGTAGACACACCGACGAGGCATGATTTGGTGCCACCAGCGCCGACATCCAGTAACCTATCGACTGATACGCAACATGCTCGTGAAACAACACTAGGAGATCTTGGTACAACGGTGAATGAGTGGGAGCAACCACAGCCAGTGGATGTGGATATGAGCATCTTCCAGGAGGGTGAGATGGACGAATGGATGCGCAACGCCGTTGATACTCTGCCTCTTGCGACGGAGCAGTGGATGTCAGTATTGCCAGATTTTGGCATGGGTGACATGTTTTCGGAATCTTTGGCAGAGTACGGAGTGCCATTTGTTCCAATGGACTAGATAGATGTATTCGAATGTTGGACATCATGTATAGTGTTCTTAGTGTACCATCCAGCACGGCCTTCTACAGACCTCATTCCATGTACACACTGTATACAGCGCATTTAAATTTCCCGCTTGCGAACATGGCAAACTATCCGGTGTAAAGTGTTACGAGTTGGCTTTCACAAGTTCTTCCTATCGCTCGAAGTACTGTGTCCAATGCTCATGAAATCGCAAATCTATGTCCGGCATTCAAAGTTGCACTTGGTCGTGGGAAACTTGTTTTGCGTTTTCCTACTGTGGCTGTTGCTTCATTAGACTGTCTACTGTTCTTTGCTTAAGATGTAAATGGAAAAGGTCAGGTGTATATTTCGCGTTACACACTCCAGTTCGTATAATCTTACAGTTACCCTTGGAATGCTACACCGGCTTTGGATGCCTCCGCCAACCCTCCGCTCGCAAATCCTGTTCCTGCAAGGGCGCATTAGCATCGTCGATGAATTTCGGATGGTATGTCGCGCACCTTCACGTTGTAAGGGAATGATATCCTTCTTGACAAGCTTCGTATCGCACACTAGGCACGTCTTCTCCTCGTCAACAAGTAGATTGTCCGTACAGGTCTTGCATACAACATGGCCGCATGGTTTCATCACTTTTGTCCATCAGCAACTTGAGATAGGAAGGAAATGCATGGACGTACGGTTCATGAGTGTGGTGTTTGACAGGGTTTTCTTGCATGAAGGACACATCGGCTTGCTCTCGTCGTCCTTCCCTGCAGTTTCAGATCCCGCACTCTTGGTCTTGCTGAAGTATATCCACTTGACGGGGACAAGAGCCTTGAGTGTGAGTGGATGCGCGGGATTTCCACCGCGGCATGTCGTCTGGAGCTTCACGTCGGACAGGGAGCGCGGTGCGCCAGCAGTTGAGTATGTTGGCGTGAGCGAGGGGAGCCAGAAATCCGGAAGCTTGTTTCGTAATGCTTCAGCCTGTTCGCGCTCGATTTGTCGAAGGGCGTCTTCCTCGGCTTCTTGTGCAAGGGTTTCGGCCTTGGACTGGTCGAACGAGAATTTGCGCTTCAACCCCCGGCCTACAAGCATCAAGATGTGAAGAGGATTTAGGGATAACAAACACACCTTCGCTTGAAGATCCCGCAGAAGTTGTCCCAGTGGTTGATGTCGCAGCTAATCCTAGTTGACCACGCTCAAACTCGTGTAGGACGCGTTCCCTGGCAGCGAGCTTGGCACGCGCCTTCTCCTCCTCTTCCTCGCGCTTCATCTTCTCAAGTTTCGCTTTCTGTTGCTTGATGTCCTTCTTCTGTGTCACTGGCAATGTCAGTCTGAATTCATTCGGCGAGGTAGTTGGACAGTACAGAGGTCGGCATAGGCGCATTCTTTGCAGAATACATGTCCGTGATCACAGCTCAAGGGCTCGCGCGCGCTGGAAAGGCAGAGTGAACATGAATTGAAGAGCTTCATGGACTCGTTGCCGAGACGTTGCTGCAACGATGAGCAAACCTCTTGCTAAGAGAAGAACGCGCACCTTTTTCGTACCATAATCTAGTTTTTTGTACTCTGCATACGAAAAGATGGAGGACGCGGTGTTGTTTTTGCTGTGCTTCGTCATGATGAAGGGAGAGGAAAGGTTGATCGACTCGGCCACGTTCGAAACATGAATTCACTCGACGCAATTGAACGCGAGCACGAAGTATCAGCCACATCTTGTGTTTCTACCTCCATTGTCTTTATTGTCACCATCCGCAGCTATCGATGGCGTCTCCCGTTTTCAAAATTGTTCCTACGGCGCAGCAGTACGACTGGGGAAAGGTTGGGTCGGCATCCAAGGTCGCACAGCTCGCCGCCGCCGCGGCACACCCTGGTTTTCAACTGCAAGACGACAAGCCTTACGCTGAAGTGAGCTGCGCACTAGATTGAATACAACACTGGATTTTGAACTTGTGCTAGCTGTGGATGGGCACCCATCCAACTTCCCCTTCTACACTCCCATCCGGCTCAACGCTCGCAGACGTACTGAAGGGGAATCCTGGGCTTATTGGCGATTCCGTCTCCAAACGCTTCCCGAAAACAGCACAGGGTGATCTTCCATTCTTGTTCAAAGTCTTGTCCATCGAGAAGGCTTTGAGTATCCAAACACATCCGGACAAGTCAACGGCAGAACAGCTTCATGCTCAGCTGCCCGATATCTATAAAGGTACGCAACACACATATTCCATCCAATCTACTCATGCTTTCCCAGATGACAACCACAAACCAGAGCTTGCACTTGCGCTCACGCCCTTTCAGGCTCTCTGCGGTTTCCCTCCATTGCCTGACATCGCGAAGAACTTCTCCTCTGTCCCCGAGCTCGCCGCACTCATCCCTCCCACCATTCTTGAGACGTTCCTTCGCATATCTTCCTCATCGACACCAACTGGACAAGACGAGAAGAATGCCTTAAAAGACCTATTCGCCGCATTAATGACAGCAGAAACATCCACTATCCAAAGGAATTTAGACACCCTCATCGCACGATACACGGCCCTGGAATCTCCCAGCCCTCTGGAATCTCTCGTCATTCGCCTCAACAGCCAATTCCCCGGTGATATAGGCGTATTTTGCGCGTTCATCCTTAACTATGTTACTCTCAGCCCGGGCGAAGCCATCTTCCTCGGCGCAGGAGAGCCTCACGCGTATGTTGCAGGCGACATCATCGAATGCATGGCCAACTCGGACAACGTTATTCGCGCGGGGCTCACACCCAAGCTGCGCGATATTCCGAATCTTGTTAGTGGGCTCACATACAACTGCGCCGATGCGCAGGAGCAAGTCGTGCGCCCGACAGAGTTCGCGCAAAATAGTTTGTTGTACGACCCTCCCATCCCCGAATTTTCTGTTGTGAGGGTTAGTTTGGATGGGAAGGGGGAAGAGTCGCATAGGGCAGTGGATGGGCCCAGCATTGTGCTTATAACGGAAGGAAAGGGGACGATTGCCTGGGGCGACGAGAGTTTGGAGCTTGGGCTGGGAGACGTAGCCTTTGTCGGGGCAAACACACCTGTGACGGTCAAGACTGAGGACGGCCTGATTGCGTTCAGAGCGTTGGTGGAGGCAAGTTACAGTCGCTTATAAGTAGATGGCGCTATGTATTACTATGTTTATCGTCAAAGTGGATAACATATAGGAATAAGATTCATTGTATTAGTACAACCTGCTCGCATTGCATGGTGCGGACCAGCTTGATAGTAATTCAGCGAGAATCCATGGAAATTTATAGTTCCTCAGTAGGTGCCACAACCATGGCCTGCAATGTACAGGACCTGTTAGGTTGTATTATGATCGCGATATAAACGCAAGGATTCGAGAATCTCTTCAGCAGTAGGTCTAGTACTAGGCGCCGCTCTGAAGCACCTCTTTACATGAGACCAGATTATGTCCGTCATCCCAGTCCTTGCGCTGGGTTGATTTGGGCGCTTATTCTGTACGGTCACGGCCAATACGACGGCGCCGTCATTCTTCAAATTTGGGAAGGGATGCCGACCAGTGTAAATCTGAACAAATGTAAGGCCTTTTTTATTCAGGTAGTTGCCCGGACGACTGACCTCTATGACAGTGCAGGCAAACGAGTACATATCTCGAGGAGGTTTGTACGAATCTGCAGCGGATTCCAATGCCTCAGGAGGGAGCCAGCGCATGCTCCCTCGTACGGTTGAAGTCATCGTTGCCATTGTTTCCGACAATAATGCAAGCCCAAAGTCAGCAAGACAGCACCTTCCGTTGTCTTTCACGACAATGTTCGCCTGTGAATTATCCGTGGTTGTCAGAGGTGGGATAGGTGCACTGAAGGGCATAGAACGTACGCCGCGAATATCAGCGTGAATAACGGGTGGGTCCAATGTGTGAAGATAGTCGAGACCAGCGAGGATGTCAATCATCTGGAGGTGCTCGTATGGCTTGGTAACACAGGCAAAGAACGAGACGCACAACATCGAGTCGGCTATGCGTAGGATGGGTATCGAGGTACTGAAGAATATTCCCGTTCTTCATCCAAGGCGATATCAAACAAAAGCTAGGGTGGAAGAGGTCCTCGTTTATGCCGATGAAGCGCAGAATATTTTCGTGATGGAGCTGCCTCCACACGATAGCCTCCTTCTTACAGCTCTGCGGTGCCGCCGCACTTGAGCAATGCAAGGTTGCGGATCACATTTAGACACAACACACCTTCCACAGCTCACGGCGGTCCGTTGAACTTGCGGTGTAGAATCTTAAGGCCTTTACTGCGACAATCTCGCCGGAATACTTCCCTTTCCAGATATCCTGGAAGCCGTATCAATGATCTACACCTCGCAGTGAACGCAGACGGTAAAACACGTACGGCAAATCCACCCCGTGCAACGGGATTGTCTCCGTGTTTGCGCAAGGAGGAGCAGTATAACGAATAGGGCAAGATATCATGCTTCTGTACAATCTCGCTGACTTGTTGTACGAAGCTGCGCCGGAGTTCTCGTCTCATTAGAGGGTAGGTGTCCAGCATCTTCGAGGATGAAAGGATGAGTCTAAACTGAAACGATTGGGACCGTACTCACTGTCTGAAGATGGTTGAGCGTGCTCTGCGCTTCACCGAGCGTAGCTAGTTTGGTGTCCAACGGAGATTTCCTATCTGTCTGTGCCAATGAAACTCTTGTGGACCTCTCTGGTGTATCTGGCCTCGGGGTCGTCGACTTGCGTGCTGGCTTATCAGAGGCGGCCTCTTCGCGCAACTCTGGAGGCGATGCTAGTTCTGCGTGTCGTCTGGAGGGTAAAGGACTGGGCATTGGAGGGATGAAAGGTGTGTCGTCGGTCACCGGTATCGTCGCAAGGAGTGCCGCAGGTGAGGGAGGCGCGCGCGCGCCAGCGACGGCCTTTGTCGATGCGGCAGACCCATGGGATACGGAGCGCGATAGCGAAGGCATTATGGGTATCACGGCTTCGTCGCCTTCATGGTGTGAAGAGTGCCTTTTCCTGACAAGGGAAATGTGGACACGAGGTGTCCCGTTGGACGATTCTGTGACCTTGACTGCAGTAACCCTCGTCTTCGGACGGGTCTTGCCTGATGCAACTCTTTTCTCCGGGGGAAGAGAGGATGGCATGGAAGTGAGAGCAGAGGAGCGGTGCAGTAACATAGGCCATCAGATGCTATGCCCAGTATGGATTGGACCCCAGGTTTGCACATAGCCATCATGTTGCGCATACTCGTATGTTGAGTTTGACAGTGGTAGCGGAAGAAATCACACTTGACTTTGCAATTGGTGGTGGTAGAAAGACACCACTTCGTGAGAAAGTCTAAATCTCCGACAGTGTTGGACATTCTGCATCGAGATTCCGGGTGAGGGTCTTGGATGTATTACGCGATCACGCGCACGAGTTGTGTTGGCGATCGCCTTGCGTGCCTTGTGTTTGACTGTGCCACTGGAGGTGAACCCAGCCCCTTTGATGGTCCCCGGCGTCTCTGAATGTGGCTGTCAGTCTTTTTGGTTTTCTCTGCGCTGGATCGCAAGAACGGCGTCACCACTGCCGTCAATCGTAGACTGGCGTTGTCTCGCTCGTGAGTAAAGTGGACACAGATAAAGTTGACTGTCCCGTTTGGTCCATCCACCTTCTTTCCTTCCTTCTCCTCCGTTCCCACTTCAACGATGGCATCACAGCGCTCTTCGCCATCGCTGTTTTCCAATTGGAAATTGGATCTGATAGCTGCAGCAGTGCGCACAGTTTCTTATTACTAACAGAGGGCATCGCGTTTAGCGACTAACCATCCATCAGGGAGAATTCATTGGAACAGTACGCATAACTCTCGCGCGCTAAGCGTTCCTCAACTCACTGCTCTTCCAGACACTATTCCTGCTCTTCAGTCTAGGCGTCAGTCTTCGCAAGTCGGTGCCCACTGCGTTGCTGATTTTACCAGGCCGTTCAAACCGTCAACACCAACGTCGGCGCAAACTCCGATGGCACATCTGGGGGCACGGACGTGAACGCCAACGACGTGACAAGACTACTTGTAAGGCGGCCCACCGCTAGCCCACCGCGGCGATTGTCGGAGTGCACTGATATTGTCTAACACATCTCCACAGGGTTTTTACTACATTTGCTCTGCATTTGGATTCGCGCTCTTCGCCATTGCCTCAATTTTCTATCGCTTTACAGGCTCTATCTTCAACCCATCTGTTTCTCTAGCCCTCGTCCTCATTGGCGTTATCACTCCAATCCGCTTCCTTCGTGAGTCCTCCTTGTCTTTGATACCTCCTTAGGCATCGTCTGACCTGCTCAGTGATTTCCTTCGCTCAGATGCTTGGCGGGATTGTCGCAGCTGCTATCCTGGCTGGTCTTACCCCGGGCGAGCTCAACGTCGGTGTTGCCCTCAATGCGGGAACCAATCGTGCGCAGGGTTTGTTCATTGAAATGTTCACCACGGGGACCTTGGTGCTAAGCGTCCTTATGCTCGCTGCGGGTGCGTGTCTGTTGGCTATGATGAACTCGTCGCTTACTTTTTCACAGAGAAACATCAATTCACACCCTTTGCTCCCCTTGGATTTGGCATGGTGCTCTTCGTGGTCATGCTCATGTCCATCCAGTACACCGGTGGCGCCGTAAAGTGCGTTTCTATCACATCTAATGGACTTCTATTGATGACGTTCCAGTACGGCGCGCGCCTTCGGCCCTGCTGTAGTCCAAGGCGACTTCGACAGCTATCACTGGATTTATTGTAAGTTTTTCGTTCGAAAAAGAATACTGTCTAAAGCGAGATAAGGGCTCGGTCCAACGCTTGGAGGGCTCATGGCCACCGGCATCTATGTCTTCCTCAAGAAGAATCACTACTGGTACGCAGGCTTCATCGATGCACGGAACCATGTAATCAACTTTGTTCGCTAGGCGCATCAACCCTGGCCAGGATAGCACAGATGTACGGGATTCCGCGATGGCTCGGGCGACACATACACCCAGCATTTCTCACCCAGTTCACAACCCTCCAACTGGCAACGGCATGTCCGAGTTCAAACTGCAGAATTCTCATGTCAGCAACGTTTAGGCTTTCCAATCAGTTTGATCTACCTCATAGCTCTTCATTTTCTATCTCTTTATCTCGCTAGCTTCATTATCCCTCATCTCCAACTGCTTGTACATTATACAAATCCAAACACTACCTCTATCATTGCACATTATCCTCTTGTCACAATGTCAGACTGGGTCAGCGGAAAGGTAAGGCCCTGCCAGCTTCGGTACATTGCGAGCTTGATGGAGAATCTCGTCAAGTGTAAGGCTGTGGCGGGGAAATTGACATCAAAGCTGATATAAGCACAATGGGCTCTGAGCAGGTGGCTAGTAAGCGGCTGCGCTTTGATTTTATCGAATGCGATCCCAGTGGCATTCACCGTATCAGGAAGAGAATCTACCACAGGCGACGAGGACGCGCCAGGGGCGCCCGCAGCACACGCAGGTTCCCCTCTTGCCACGACTATCCTCACATTGTTTTCTTTCGACTTTTCAAGCTTCAAGAACCGACGGTCTAGCGCTAACTGTTTCTGTGTTTCCGAGGGATCTTGTATGCTCGTATGCGCCACACATTCACTGTGGTATACTAGGCCGAGTCGCGCCCTGACGACGGTTGGCGCGCTACCACCTAATTCGTCGCAATCATATCGAGGCGACGGGTCCTTCGCCAATATGCCTCTCTTCGTCTCAGCTTCGGACGAGCATCTGGTGAGCACTGTAAGTTGGCCCACTGACCGCCCACGCGACTGGCGGCATGTAACCCATCACTACATATAAATCTACTTCGTCGTCAAGTGGCTTGTCCTGGCCGTGTTGTTCATACAGGAACGGGGTGCAATGGGCAGGCAATGGGTATCTGTGGGCACGCCAAGGACGAGCTCGAGTTCTGCATTGGGAGGTGTGGCGCGCGCGCGCATCTCGAGCATTTCGTCTGCGAGGTCGTTCTCATTTTCGTATATCGGTGCGCGCGCATCACCCCGAATAGGCGAATTGAAACTTCTCGCAAAAGTTTGAGCGAGAAGCGCGCCAATCGTGGTTCTGTTGTGGAGTAATTTCATGGACCCTGACGTTTGCACGCCGATCCATCTGCCAAGCCTACATCTTCCTTGTCCTCTTCCCACCACCACCCATTGCCTCGCTCGTCGCTCTCTCGACACTCACATTCTCTTAACGTCGTAAACTTCGACTTTTACGGCCAACAGGATCCAACAAATAATAGTCATGTCTCTTCCCATTGCTGTTCTCGCCGCACTCGTGCCGTTCGTCGCTGCACACGGCAACATCGTTGGCGCCGGTCCCTCCGACAATGTCCAGGCTGCCCCTAGTGTGCGTGCACAGCGCATAACACCGTCTGGCGTCGTTAATGACCGTTGTGTAGCTCTACGGTGGTAACTTTGATGGAACACCGTTCACCAGGATGTTCTACCCCGACGAAGGTGGCCGCCCATGGCTCGGAATTGGCGATTTGGGTGACGCCTGGTGCGTGGTTTCATAGCTTGGCACTGCTGGTTGCTGATTGGCGCACAGGTCGATGGGTTGCGAGGCGCAAATGGGCCCGTCGTCGTTCATGAAAGTCGCCGCCGGCTCTTCCTTCGCTATTCAGTGGGAGGGTGCATCTGCCGAGCTCGACTATGAAAGCTCTTACAAGTCCGCTGACGCGAAATACCCATTTGTCCACTGGTACGTTGTTCGAGGGCACACATCACTGTTGGTTGACTTTCGCCGATCAGCCAAGGAACTGTTGCAGTCGATATGGCCGCTGCAGATGCAAATGCCAACCCCGCCGAGCTTGAATGGACTCGCATTGTTTATGATGGCCTGGACCCCAACTCATATGTCTCCGACGAGCTGAGGGGTGCTTGCAGCAAGAGCGGCGCCGAGACCTACCGCGGTAACAACAAGTGGGGCATTGCAAAGATGGTTGAGCAGGGTTCCACGGTCTACTTCGACATTCCCGGAGACCTTGCTGCTGGCAAATACATCGTCCGCAACGAGGTGTGTCCCATCATTGTCCTCACACATGCCAATGGCGCTAACCACATGATAGCTCGCATCGCTGCATGCTGGTGCTTACAAGCCTCAGTTGTACGTTGGTTGCGTTGGTGTCGAAGTGACTGGCAGTGGTACCAGCTCGCTCGGTCAGGGAACGAATGCCGGCGCGTGAGTCGTCTTTCACTATGTTGGCATGACATGTCATTAACTCGTATCTAGCCTTTACTCTGGCAACGGCGCTCTTGCCAGCCTTGAGATTAACGCCGGCTCATTCTCGTTCAACGGCGATGGTCCTTCCGTCTCTGGCCTCGTCTCTGGCGGTAGCAAGAGCACTGGCTCGAGCAACAACAGCAACAACAACAACAACAATTCGTCCGGCAGCGACTCGTCCAGTGGCAACTCTGACAATGGCAAGGCTGCAGAGCCAACTTCGACACCGGCAGCTGCCCTCGCAGCCAGCCCGACGCCTTCCGCAGAGGGCAGCTCGGAGGGCGGTGATTCTAGCGCCACCTGCCGCCGCCGTCGCCGTCGTGGTATTGCTTCCCGCGATGTAGCTTCGCACAAGCGCTCGACATTCCCCCATGCGCACTGAGTGCATCCACTCCCTCATCTGGATCCTGATATCTGACTATTTACCTATAATATGTTGTCGAGGCTTGTAGGCTTGTTACAGCTATCTTTTCTACTTACTCTTTGTGGCGATAGGTGTGGTTTCCTCGCACGTTGATTTGCAATACTCCTCTGTACTCTGCTGGAAGGGACCTTGACCTGAATGTTAGATTACGGACAATTGAGTATGATACCCTATGACTTTTAGCAGGCTTGAAGCCCATCGACGCCTTTGCAGTGTGCTCAGAAAGCATGTAAGCTCGCGCGTTGTTCTGGTCTCGGTGACTTTCGGTTTACCATTGCGAGTAAACCGTGGTTCTTGCGTGATTCACTGGAGTTGTGCCAGCTCAGCCGAATGGCACACCCGTTAGAAACCCCCAAGCTTCAAGGATGTATTGACCGACATTATCCTCCATTAACTCAAACTAACTATACAAATTCAAATGGGTATACCCCGCGCATTTACATGTGATCGTAAAGATAGCTTGACTCGCGCATTTCATATAAAGCAGCCAATCCATTTTTATTGGGCCCGTCTCGCTTGCCGTCTGACCACCATCTTCGAGATTTCCCATAGCGCCAGGGAACAAGATATGACGACCGAAACGACACCGTTATTGCGGGATGCAGAAACTGCAGCGGTCGAGGACCACGAAGCTATCTACGACCGTTTTTCGACAGCGACGAAGAGGACAATCCTCATTCTGGTGTCATGGAGCGCGATTCTGCCGAGTGCGTACTCCCACTTCTCCGTAGAGACCGTTGTGTTGGCTGACTATTGGCTGTACTAATCGTCAGTGTTCGCGTCGGGGACGTTTATACCATCCATTCCCCAAATTGCTAAAGATTTGAAGTCGGACGCGCAAACCATAACGTACGCTTTGTTCTACGCTGCTGCGAACTCTTATCTGAGAGCTGTCACATAGTATGGCTGTCAGCTTGTCTATCTTCTGTGCGGCATCCGGTTCGCTCGTCGCCGCGGTCTACGCAGCGTTCTGTCCGTATCTCTCTCTCCTTGCCCGCGCCTGAAAGGGTCACTTATACCTATCTCACAGACGGCCGCCGGGCCGCGTACCTTGTCGGGACGCCTCTGCTGTTCCTTGGTTCCATGGGCGTCGCTTTCTCGCGCAGTGTACCAGAGATGATGGTATTCCGCTGTGTGCAAGCGCTTGGGACATCGGGTGGCATGTCCGTCGGGGGCGCTATCATTGGTGACATCTACAAGCTGACTGAGCGTGGCACGGCCATGGGTGTCTTCTTCGGGGTGCGCCTCTACCCAGAGCGGAAAACGTAGCTCGTGCTGATTCTCCATCACAGGCCAGTTTGTTTGGACCTTCGCTCGCACCACTCGTCGGAGGTGTGCCCAGTTCTCTTCTTTGTGAAAATCAAGGTACACTGACTATTTGGCCAGGATGGGGAGCACACTACGCCTCTTGGAGGCTCACGCAATTCTGCTTGGGGCTTGCGGGTTTGTTCACCTGTCTGCTGATGTTCTTCTTTCTGCCAGAGACGAGTCATCCAGGATCTCGGGGTATCGAGAAGGTTTGGGCGGCAAGTGACTCAGACAAAAAGCCCTTCAAATGGGTATGGCTGAACCCGTTGTCGTCGCTGCGTTTGATGCGGAGTCCTGTTCTCCTGCTTATGGTACGACTTCTCAACGCCCTTGACCAGTCTTTCTCAACGCTCTTGCAGGTCTTCGTTTCATTTTGCGCCCTTTTGACGGACTTTGGTACGTGCTCGTCTTACAAGAGTGTGAGATCTTCACTAACTTCTGGTTAGTCATGCTTGTACCGCTCGCATACACCATTGTGAGTACCTCCATGATACCCCGGGATACTCAACCTGATGAGATTAGGGTGAACGGTACAACATTAGCAACGAGTTCATAATCGGAGCCTGCTTCCTGCCCACTGGTCTAGGAAACACAAGTACGTCGACATTAAAAGCTCGTTTTCGACGAGAACATCTGACCATCACCTAGTTGGGGCACCTCTGGCTGGCCGCCTTTCCGATCTCTACGTTATTCGCGCACGAGAGAAATATGGCAAGAACACCTGGCATCCTGAGGAGCGTCTCCGCGCTGCAATCCTTGGTGCCCTAATCCCTCTCCCACTCTCCGTCTTGGGTTCGGGTCTCATCACGACCTTCGTCCCCGGACCAATAGGCCTCACACTCAACCTGCTCTGCTTCTTCGCCAATGGCGTTGCAGTGGACTTGGTATTGACGCCCATATCAGCGTATTGCGTTGATATTCTTCATTCGCGCAGTGCGGAGGTTATGGCTTGTACCATGTGTGTTATTTCCCATTTCTCTGCGTCGTCGTCGGTTCAGTGAATGCTGATTGTTATTAGGGCCATTCGCTCCATCATCCTGTCAGTGGGAACGGCGCTCATCATCCCAGGCATCCATACGATAGGCGTGCTTGGGACAGATGGGGTGGCGGCGGGACTCGCGTGGATTGGGTTCATTGTGCTTATGTTTGCAATCAAAAAGGGGCCGGCAATGCGCGAGTGGCTTGATGTGGGTTATACCAAGGCAAAGGAAGCTTGACATGGAGATATTATTTACAGAAAATAGAGGCTAGGGAGGGTTTGCATCTAGAGGTGTCCATACAAAATTGGAACATGTATTGCATTTTCTCCCCTTTGCAGTCTGGTGTTTGTTTAAATTGTTTTACATAAGAAACTCAGTAACCCTTTGTAGCGAATACGGTACTCTCGTGCCGGTTATCCGTACACTTACTTTCTATCTCACGCATGCGACTGACAGTTCGGGTACCTACCTCCTATTCACCTTCGTATATAAGATGTAGTTACCTGTTTCTTCGAATCCCAGATCTATTCTAACCGTTCTCCCATTGTCTCGAACTCGTGTGACGGCAGCTTCGACAGCTTTCGCCACATATTTTTGAACGTAAGAACTTAACTAACTTCATTAACTAACTATCCGTAGCTTCTGCTCAGGACGCGCCTGGTCTGATCAACCGAGCTCGGCCGACGTTAGCTACGACA
>KN880530.1:64698-88282 GCA_000934385.1 Cylindrobasidium torrendii FP15055 ss-10 | reverse complement strand
CACATCTGTTGAGTGGACCCGTCGAACGATTGCGCGCGGAGCCTGACATGGTGGAGGCAAGGAAGAGTACTCTCGGCGGGTACTCCGAGTTTAGATCATGACGTGACCGGTATTTCGCAAAGTGTTGTCACATTGAGCTGTTTGCGTTCGCTAAAGTAGGCTAAAGTATGGAGTTACTGATTTGTACGTATATCTATACATCTGTCTGGTGACTTCCAAATAACCCTTTCGCCAGCTACCGTAATTCACAGATTCTTACGAAAAATTGGGCGCCCAACCGATGTTTGCGGCCAGCTACCGATTGTCACAGAGGGACTTTCCGCTGGGCCTCAGAGGTAAACACTTGTCACTACTGCACCAGTCGCCGCCTGCAAGTCTCCATGCCCTCTTCTTCGAAACGTGCAGGACCTGTGCGCCCCATGGGCATACGTCGATAAGCAGATTCGCGCACAATCCCTTCATCGCCGCCCGGGGCACAGTGTCAACCAGCTTTCTAACGTGCTTCGGTTTGATGGTTGCGAATACGACTTACCGTCGAGCTCGTGGCTATGGTGCCGTCCCTCGCACTACATGACTGGCACCATGGGACAAAAGTATGTCCTCCCAGTGCTGCAGGCGCGGCACCATGCGCAGTGAAGAAGGCGGACTTTGTGCAAGGTATACAATGCCTTCCCAACAAATAGACGAATTTGGAAGACCTAGATTGATGACATTGCCATGCATACACATCGGGAAAGAGGCTGCCTTGTCTGGCCCTTCATCTCGTTGTCGACACACATGGCATCTTCATCGTATCCCGGCACCGGAATTGAACTCTAGAGCCCAGCCAGAGCGGCGATGCTATTTGCCTTTGTCCTTTGCGCATTGTCGTGGAATCTGCGGCCCGTGAGGCCTCGAGGGCCGGCCGTCAACATCATCGAACCAGTAACTTGTGTGGTCACAGACCATATTCGACACCTTCGACTCGACTTTTGCTCTTCTTTGCCAATCGAAACCATCATTGTTCAATCACCTGAGGATCGCTAACATGGCAGCCTCAATTGAAGGCCTCATGCAGACACGGCCCGCTGCTCTCGCAGCGTCTATAGAATGTCATGGCACCTCATTAGCTACCATAAGAGTACTTGAGTCCCATGGTGTAGCCGAAGAGTCGAAGCCACGACCAGAGCAGTCCATAATGTGCAAAGAAGGTCAAAGGCTCATTGTAATCGAGTCCCCACGGGGCATTCTCGCAGTGCGAGGAGATGGAAGGCGGGCGAGGCAGGGCACATGAGCTCTTGCAGCCGACTGGCTCTTCGAGTGCTGCGCGAAATGCGTCGAGGGGCCTAGTCCAAAATTCCGTTCGCGGTGTCTTCATTGTCCATTGTGCTTACATACGCCTGTTTGTTTGGTGATTTTAAGCTTACCGTTTTACGCTAGGACCTTTCGATGGTTTAGACACTGTTAGGCCTCTTATCTTCGCTCCCAATCCCAATTCTGTAGTCCCACACACTTCCGAAGTGTCAGTAAAGAAGTTTTCAAGTCTATGTAGTCAGGCGAAGCTGATTACATGCAAACAGCACAATGGTGCTCAACGCCTTCGAGATGCGTCGACCATTACAATTGTTGAAGGATACGGTGGAAATACATACGTTGTATACTTACAGGTTACAGCAATGTGTGGCATTGTGTGTCAGGCGCACATCACATTTGCACGGACCGATCACGCCGTCTGTGCTGAAGTATGATACTGCCTCCCGTATTAGGACCTAATTAGGACCCTCCAGCTTGAAATATCCCTCTGGCTTAGAATTTTGATCCTTCTCGCACGCTATGCGACGGTGCTCAGCTTTCTACATGCATGGACGTTAACGAGAGCGACATGCATTTGTCGGCTATTTGGCTAGATTTGGGATCGAACAAGAGTCATACATGATTATGTACTCTATACAGAGGCTGTGTGTTTCGGCGACGGGTTAAAATCAGTATGAGGACGGCGCTCATCTTTCTAACTCTTTCCATCACCACACCCAATCCTTATCGGCATCGTAAACGTAGCAGTCCTCAGCCTCTAACACAAGTATCTATCTGAGCCACAAAATGGTGCTGGGCGACAGAAACGAGGTATGCGACAAGGAGCGCATGTTTATGGTCAATGGAACGCTGCTCTACGTCCTCCTTTTCGGTGCGTACATTATACGAGTCATTGCTGCCATCAGCCTAATAGCAACGCAGGCGTCTACACCCTCATATCCGGGAAAGCTGCTGTTGCATACTTCAAAACTAAGCGTGCTGCTGCAGCCAAATCAGACGCACTCTCGTCGTTCCTTCCTTCAATTCCGGCTACATCTGTCCTCCTGATGTACTCTTTCTCTTTCGTTGGATTCTTGACGCACTGGTTCACTGCCGCACAAACCTTTGGCGCCTATGGCGCAGACAAAAGGTTCCCGTGTGAAGGCGGGCTTGGTCCTCAACGCTGGGTCCTCAACGCTGTCGATTTCGAGTTAAGCCTTGTGCTGACTACCCTGCTTCTGGTGCGCCATTCCTTTTCTATCATGAGGAAATAATTCAATGGGACACGTAGGCATACGGCCTTTGGGTCTCGTCACCTCAGTCAAAGAAGTTGGCCATCTTCCCCATTGTGCTTACAGTTGCGCAATTCGGTTTGATAGTCGCTGAATTCGTCGTCCTTCCGTCCACGGAAGGCTGGAACCCAGGCTTCACGGTCTACCAGAGCGCAGGATTCGCCCCGCTCAGCAACATCTTCAGCGTTGTCGTGATGTCTCTCGGGGTGATTGCTGCCCTGTACACAGTCATGGTGTCACAGAAGACAATCCCGATTACACTGCTGGCTGCCATGAGCGCACAAATCGCCGTGTCTGCTGTCGACAAGGAGTACACTGGCTCGGTTTTGGCCATCGCCCTCAAATTTGTCTTGGTAAGTTGCCTTGTCCTTGGTTATTACGATGCTAAGATGCTTCAGAACGTTCTTCCGTGCTTGACCCTCTTGAAGGAGGCCGAGGAAGAAGGTGGTGCCATCCAGCTCTGAGCCTAAGGGCAAGATTGTGATCCAAGTTCGAAGACTGTTTTCACAGTACGGAGTCCCAATGCACATAAATAACTATAATGAATCGATACATAATTGAAGTTGCAATGTCGAACTAATTCAAGCTTATACCTAGCACCCAAGATATTCATCCAGCATCACGCAAAGTCGGTCCAGGACTCCAAAGTTCGTGTATAAACTACAGCAACCGAAGCAAAACAATGAGTGTTCCCTTTCGGGCGATGAATTCACGTGATCGACACAGTATGTAAATCTTGGCAGATATAAATACACCATGGCGCTCAGAGCTTCAGCTCATGCATGAATGCCTTCGTCCCACACTTTAATATGTACACACGCGCAACCGTCGCCTTCATAGTTCGTCCTCGTATGGGTCGGCAGGACTTTTCTACGCCCAGTTTCAGTGCTAACGCGAAAACAAAAAGACGAACACTTACAATACCTAGCACAGACTCGGTGTGCCTCTGAATCCGCACAGTACTATCACGATTTGTCTCCCGCTTAGTGTCAATCCGTATGGATATATCCTTCGCACGAGATTCCGATGCAGCCTGGTCAGACGAGGTTGTTGTCGGGAACGAGATCATCTGGTGGTCGATAGAGCCCGTCGTCCCTCGAACGTATTCACGAGAGTTGAGGGAAGCAAGAAGACTGTTCACATAGACTTTGTAGGATGTCAGTTCACCTCGTTCGAGAAAGGCAGGAAATTCAATGAGAACTCACGCCGGCCGATGCAGAAATAAAACGGCGCGTAAAGGAGCGTATGCGGGGAGCCGACCAACTGGAAGACGATGAATGAGCACGCGCGCTTACTCTTCAATGTAAAGCTCACTGAGAAGAGCGACGCAAGCGCACAGAATCTAGGAACATGCATCAGGCCGTCTATGCAAGAGCTAGGTGGAAAACATACGTGGTAACACTAACGGCAATGATCAGCGTGAATTTACTGAGGGAAAGATGATAGAACTCACAGCCCGGTGTTGACACAGAAGATCGTGAGCCTACTGATCATAGTATCGGAGCTACATTGGACGTGTTAGCCGTGATTGCACCGTAAAACTGGTGCGCACCTTTTGAACCCTGTCTTGGAAGATTGCAGCAAAACACATAAGCTGGCGGAGATGATGATGTCGATGGTAGCGGAGAGCACATTGATGGTCATCGTGAAGGGCTGAGTGGCGACCGATTATCGCTGGGGACTCTTTGCTGCATGGAAGGGACGAACCGTGATTTCCAACAATTGGGTGTAAGTGTCCCGTATCATTGCGAGCACTGTCCAGACAACGCTGATCGCTGTGCAAGACACTGTTATGAGACTTCTGGACAGGTATGTGGAGAAAAATACTGACCAACATTTGCAATGACCAGGATGACAATGGATCCCGTCAACAGCCAGTTTCCTTGGCTCACTGCGGGCGGACTATAAGGATCATGCGGGTCCATCATTGAGAAAAATATCATACATCGCCATACGCGATAGGCAAAAAAGCTGGCGGAAGTAAGCAGGGAAGTCTTTTATAAAGTCAGGGTACTAGAACTCACAGTTGCACCAATGTCGCCGTTACGCCCTGAAAGAGCGGATATCACCACGTTCAGTATACTGGAGAGAGCGGGAGTTTCGAAGCATCTCACGGTCGGAAGGGCTTCCAAAATCACACTCCTGAATGACCGTGAGAAGGCGGCCAACATTACACTGGGGCATCGTAGTACATACCACACAAGCCGGGTTATGGCCATCTTGTCACTGGGAACGGTGAGAATCAGAGGCAAGATGGAAGGAGAGAACGCTCACTAGTACATAGAAATGAGATAGAAGTAAACTACAGATCGTTAGAGTTGCAAGCGAGGAAAATGGCTGAAATCTGAAAGCACTCACTAACGTGAGTGACCATGGCCATATGTACGGTGTCGAGGATGAGCGTAATCCAGACCTAGCATGCGAGATGAGTTCGTCGCAGCTCCGGTGTTCACGACCTAATACGCACAAACCACCGAAGATACCATGCATCGTTGGGATACCCTGTAACAGGATTGTAAGCATGGGAAGATGACAATTATTCACACGCACTGTTGAAATAGTACATAGTCTGGAGCGCTGTCATGCCCCAGAGAATGGCGCTGAGCACGACGCCAATGAACATGGCACCCATCCTGAAGAGCATTCAGCCTCTGTGTCGCCCAACTCGCGAGTGTCGCACGTATTGTGTAGCGCAGCATCCTCGCCGAGATTTTGCAAGGTCGCGGGGGTCAACATGGCAGTAAGCAACCACTCCGATGTGAACATGGGGACCGTGGCATATATTAGGGACCGGCAGAGTATCCCGGTGTGTCCACAGTAACTGGAATCCGTCTGGGATGAAAATTCATTGAATGATGCCCTATATTATTGATTAGCGGCAACGGGGCTTGAATCCAACTCAGATTATCTAAAGACCCCGGAAGTTGCACGAGAAGCAAGCAATGGAGCGGTGGAGGCGACGGCCCGTGTCGCCAAAAATCCTTTGGAACTCTGATGTGAGCTTTCTGAAGCGCCACCATGTGCACCGCGTGAGCGTGCGCGGTTGGAAGACCCAGCGCTGGGCGCTTTGCCCTGGTGCCCTGGGATATTTCCGAGCTCAGTCCATGCAAGACCGCACGGCGATTTAAGGGTACTAGTGTTCAGGCAAGAGCTTTGGGATGAAGGCATGGGTAATACAACATTCTTGCCTGCTTGAACTGCTGTCTCGAACGCGGCTGGTCAGAAAGAAGGGGCAAACTTCTCCGCTCGATCGTGATGTATTGATAGTCCAAAAGAAGGCATGATGTGCGCCATGACTTGAGCGTCCGAGTTCAATTCTGCTAAGCGTCTCTTCGCGACCAACACCGACAAAAGCTGAAAGCACAGCGCCTGCCGTTCCTATACTATTAATGAATTGATTAAAACCATGTCTGGAGTATGTAAGTACTGGCCCACAATAGACAGTGACGAACATCCCGTGAGTACTGCAACTTACTTGGCCTCATCGATCAGTAAAATTGTTTTCTACGGTCGCCAGTAGACTCTTGCCGCCATTGACTATCATCACAATGATGAAAATAATATTGAAACCGCGGCAAAAATGTTGAGTTGATTTGGTGTGACGGTGGTCAACGAAGACCAATTACCTGGAGTATGCCTTTGGCCATACAGGACCTGTACAATGCCCAGAAAATATGCCATGGACCGCCAATTAGTTGCATGCTCATATTTGAGGCTTACAGTGACGAGGAACGGAGAAGTGCATGGTCGACTGTTCAATGAATGACGTCCCATAGGAAATACCTGGGAATGGACTTGGAATGGACTCGTTTTGCAGGCTTTATGGGTGAGACTAGAGGTACTATTAGCGTGGTCGAAAGAGTATTCGAACATGCTAAGTTTCGACCGCTGTGCATTTGGCAGTACTTGAAGCACGAGTAGCTGGATTGGATATTCTTGAGTTTTCACTGGACTGCATTCGCAACATAAATGTGACCCAGGAAAGACCATGTCATAGGATTACAGTAGGAAGCGTAGTGTACATATTTCCTATATCGAAAGCAAATAACAAGCAAAAAGGCAAGTCCTATGCACACCACTATAATAAGTCCACCACTGTATCCAACACCACCTTGGGCTGAAGTAAAATCCGCTGCTCGATCTCATGCACCGCTGCTGTGCCCTCCGTGCTCGATGACTGTGTACTGTCTCGTCTCGTATTGCACCTCAGGCCAACTTCGGTCGTAATGAGAATAGAGCCCCGTGAGGAGCCATACTCCCCAAAAGCATCGCACATCCGTCGCGCGTCAAAGGCGCCATCGTTCTCGACTGCGATGATTTCGAAGCGCGTGGACATGATTTCCTCTCGAGTGACCTGCGCAAGACGAGCGACGGTCTTAGCTATCCGCGATATCTGTTCCGCAAAGCGCGTCCGCATGCCTTCGCGTGAAGAGAGCGCCGTTCGGTCTGTTGTTGGACAGCCAGCGATGTAAAGAATGTCAGCAGTCCAGCGATACATGGTCTCGGAAAGTTCGTTAACAGAGTAGTCGCTGAGATAAGGGTACATGGTGTGAATATGGCGGTGTGTGAGCGCGCGCCACCGCGATGACATGGGCTGAGATTCTACAGAACAAGCTGAGTTATGGAAGTGAAGGGAAAGACATAGGCGACGCACCAGCCATGTACATGTGCGCATATATCTGTGATAGTATACCATCTGGTTTAGAAGGGAAGCCCATACAGAAAGGAGTAAGCGCCCGCGCGACACATGTTGATATGCAACCCTGCAGCGCAAGTTGCACGAGCATGGGATCCTGGGAATGGTCTCTAGTGGACAGGATACGCGCCAGATTAGGGCCCAGACGCGATGCGGTCTCTTGCACGGCCTGGTTCATAGACTTGGACGTTGAAGCGGAGGGCGGCTTGTCAAATGTGGACAGCTCGGTGGCGGCAGCAGCGAACTGGACGATCTCCGAATTGAGGTCCTGCACAGCCTGAAGTAACTGAGCGCCTGACCAACTGTCTGTCCTGGTCATGAAGACTTCAATGCTCTTGGTTGATGCACGTTCCTCGTCTGCCGGGGTAGCGGTCTCGGCAGACCTATCGTCATCACGACGACGAGGAGAGTTGGCCGCTGATGATCTTGCTGCGCGAGCAATTTCTGCATCTCTGGCTTTGAGCAGCGTCTTGGTATCCTTGAGCATCTTCTCCAGCATGCGACATCGAGCTTCGAGCTTTGAGGCCTCCTTCTTTGCCACAGAGAGTTCGCGCCGGGTTTCCTCCAGATCGCGGCGGTGGGACATTGGTGAGGATATGGATGAAGAAGCGGGGAAAGCTTGAGCGTCGAGTTTTTCACGTAAGGACGCGCACTCGCGAGTTAATCTCGCGATTGGGTCTGGTACTGGGGTCAGGGGCCGTATATCTCCAATTTGAAGGTCGGCCGACGGCTGGAGGGTAGAGACGGTGGACGCGGGGGACGCAGTGGCTGATTGTGGGCGGGAACCAAGGCCAGCAGTACGGATCGCGAAAAACTCTATGGTAGTCTCGTACAACTCCCGGAGATGGAGGTTAGCAGACGGCAGTAGGGCCATTACGATAGAAATAATGGAAATACTTTCCGAGTTCCGAAGGCACAAATAATGCCCTTTTCCTCGTCGGCGACTCTCTTCATCTTTAAAGGTATTTGACGCTCCTTTGGGGGGACTCTGGGTGGCCTCAAAATTGGACACGAGGGCGCAACGAGGCTGGACGTGGCGGCGTTTTCTTCTCAAAGGGGATAGCGACCCTACGTCAGGCCGTTAGTTTACTTTAGATACGCAGCTCTGATGGGTTCATTCTCCTCGTGCCCTGTGCATGCCGCACAATTGTTTGACTCTGACTTCGAAGACGCACAGCTGTGTGAACGATAAAACAGACGCGCGCCAGCCGTGGGCGACGACGCACCTTTCTTTCCCCTCCATATCCTTCTCCGATAAACCCAACAAATTAAAGCACTGTACGATAACTGCACGATGAAGCAAGCGGCGGACACTGGTGATTCGGACCGCAAACCGTTTGGAGGCTCGAAAAGAGGATTGGTTATAGCGTTGGATTTGGGGACCACCTTCTCTGGCGTACGTCTTCTCCCTCTGCACCGTGGCGGGCTGTCGTAGTACGCGTTCGATCAAGCCTCCGCCATCGACAGATCGCGTCTGCCCGCCTCGATCATCCACTTACCACCGTGTTCGACAGGTCTCCTACGCCATTCTCGAGCCTGGAGAGGTCCCAAAGATCCATGGCGTCACTCGGTGAGGCGCATGCCTCGTTCCCGACGCGTCTGCTCATGCGCTGTAGCTTTCCGGGACAAGAACATGTTGCTGGAAATTCCAAGATACCAAGCGTTATGTACTATGACCAGGCAGGCAACATGATGGCTGCCGGTGCCGAGGCCGACACAACAACCGCAGTGTCCAACGCGGAGGACGAGAACTGGATGAAGGTCGAGCTGTGAGCATGTACGAATTGGCTGTAGGCTGGATGACTGACACCTGGTCAGCTTCAAACTCCGTCTGCGACCGCGGACAATGGTGTTGAACATGAACGGGATGCGCCTCAGCCCTCTACCCCCAGGCAAATCTGCGGTCCACGTCTTTGGCGACTTCCTGGGATATCTCTTCCAATGCACTCGCACCTACATTGTACGTCGCACCCTCCTTTTATCCATCCTTCGCTAACTGAAAAATAGTCGGACACGCATGCCAATGGCGGTGCGCTCTGGACGTGCGTCTGATATCACCTGTGTGTCCTTCTATACTGACGCCCCCCAAGATCGGTCGAGCCACATTTGGAAATCGTCCTCTCACATCCTAATGGATGGGAAGGCCTCCAGCAGTCGAAGATGCGCCAGGCCGCACTGTATGGCGGACTTATACCCAACACAAACGAGGGCTTCCAACGAGTGAGGTTCGTCAGCGAAGGAGAAGCTTCGCTCCACGCCTGCGTAATGGGCGGTTTGGCATCCGACGTCCTCTCAGTAGGTCCAGCTCAGTCATATCTACAACCAGCGATACTAATTGCTCATAGCAAAAGGACTCAAAGCAGGGCGGTTTCCTCATCGCTGATGCTGGCGGCGGCACCCTGGATATCAGTTCATATAGCATACTTGCGCAGGAGCCGCTCGTCATCGAAGAAACTGCGCCCCCAGACTGTATATTTGCAGGCTCTGTGTTTATTAGCCGTCGTTGCCGCGAGTTTCTACAGGGTAAGCGCCCGTTTAATCTACCATTCCTCTTCCCTCATTCGTGCGCAGAGAAGCTCAAGAATTCAAAGTATGGTACACCTGATGCGATAGACCACGTAAGGCGTTCTTCTATTCCCGCTGGTGGGACTGCTCACTCTTTGCACTAGATTACAAAGCGCTTCGACGAGACAACAAAGCGTCTCTTTCGCGATAAGAAGAGCCCACAGTTCATTGCATTTGGTTCTCCTCTGGATAAGGATCCTTCGGTGGGGATCCGGAATGGTCAACTAAAGCTCACTGGGTACGTGCTACACTTCGCTCGTACGCAATAACTCAGTGTCCATTTAGTGACGAAGTTGCCGGGCTCTTTGAACCATCGATACAAGCAGCAGTCACCGCCATAAAGGCCCAGATAGATCAATCGAAAGCAATCAGGGTGCGCACCAGTATATTGCCCATCTCTATCTCTACTGACATCAGTCGTCCAGTCGGTGTTCCTTGTTGGAGGATATGCCAACAGTCAGTGGCTTTTCTCGCAACTCCAGGAGCGCCTTAAGAAATATCACGTCGCCGTCAGTCGACCAGATACGCAAACGTATGTGCATGATCATCTTGGTTTCCGGCTTACTCATTTTAGGACAGGTCTAAAGCCGTCGCAGACGGTGCAATAGGGTTTTATTGTGACCACCATGTCGCGGCGCGTGTCTCCAAGTTTACGTACGGCGTTGAATATCTACGAGCGTTTGACGACAAAGATCCCGACCATCTGGCACGCAAGCATAGGTTAACAGATCTGCCCTCTGGACCCAAGCTGTTGGCAGACGCGTTCGACTGTATCCTTGCAAGGGCATGTACTCATCGCGTTGCCTCGTCCCCCGTATTCACAGTCCGCATAGGGAACGAAAGTCAAGGAGTCGACTGTGTTTACACGCAAATATTGTACGGAGCTTACGAACCTGTCTATGCTATCTGTATTCGAGGTAGAAGTGTGGTGCTTCCGAGGCGGCAACGGCGTACCCAAATGGATTGAGCGCGAAGCTGGTGAGTGTGATTTTCCGTCTACTTGCTTCACTGAAACCTTAGGCATTTCAAAGACAACTTCTCGACACTCTGTTTGGTGCGAGCGGATCTTTCTCCATTGTCTGGCATCGTGGAGACGAAGATGGCGCGGGACGGGCGCAAGTACTGGACTATCGTGTTTTCGATTGAGATCCATTTTGGCTTGACTGAATTCAAGGCAAGGATTAAGTGGGTGGACAATGTAAGTAAATGCTTTTTTTTCTCAAATGCAGTGCTAACAGGCATCATCAGGGATCGACCAAATAGTAAGCGCAAGCTGCTAGGAAGTGTACCTGCACTAACGAATAGCTAGTGGCCCTGCTTCGATCATTTACAACGAACGTGGGCACAGAGCGGAGGAAGATGAGACGGACAGCAATCCAGAAGACGAATCGACCCTTTCGCGGCACCGGTCGACGAAGAGCACATCGTCTCGCTCTACTCAATCTGTTGACTCGCGATTGACCCATGGTCGCATACCCGACTTTGTTAAATCATCATCGTCGGGTACGCAGACACCGATGGAATTCGGGGAATTAGGTGGTCGGGGTATTGAGGGTAGGAGCAGCAGCACGTCGAGTCGAGTGAGAAAGGGCAAGGACCGTGACAGTGGCCATTACTCAGCGACGGATACTCCTAGTACCAGGAGCTCATCGATGCTTGGCGATACCCTCCAGTCGGTATGGGGAATGCCTCAGGGTTCTCCGGGCTCAAAAAGTCTTGGGCAACGCTCGAGGCTGAGCTCGGTGACCGAGGGTTCTAGTACGGGTTACACCAGTCCGTCAGTACCAATCGAGGACCTTTCGCGCTCGATCACAGCGAGCTTATCTTCGACATTGTCCAAACAACGTGCATCGTCGCGAAAGGCAGAGCCACCTGCTCCTCCGCCCCCCGCGGCTGAACATGTCTCTTCATCTTCCAGGCACTCGCGGAAGACGTCGGCCGCGCCGAGTTCGAAGGCAACACCATCCGCGGCGCCTCAAGCGGACTTGTCGCGGGCGCGCTCGCCAGTGATTGCCCCAATGTCCCCTAGCAATATGCTGAGCAGTCAAGGTGGTGATGGTCCCTCAGCCTTGTTCGCCTCTGGTTTGTCAACTGGAAGTAACATTCTATCTGGTCTCTCGAGTGGCATCGGAAGTCTCTGGGGTGGTTCCAGCGCTCCGGGAAGTATCAGAAGCTCGATCCGAGTGCCCACTCAGCCTGGGACGCCGCAACAAGGACACAGTAATCCTCCACCTGACTCTGTACGCTCTAAGACCAGTACACTTCGAGATTCAGCCGTTCCAGGTTCGTGGCAATTGCCAGAAGCTGAGCAAACGCCAACAAGAGGCACACCAGCACAGCCGACTATTGAAGAGACTGTCGTTCCAGGTGCATGGCAAGCGCCCGAGGCCGCAAAAACTCCAAGTCGCTCAACGCCTCTTACTCAGACAGCAATTGATAATACCATTGTTCCTGGCGCATGGGCTTCCACCGCCGCGACAGATTCAACGAAAGCACCAACGCGAACATCAACGCGGGCTCCGTCTGCCGCAGCAACACCAAGGAAGCCGTCAATCGACACATCGGGGACAGCGACGCCCTCATCGAGCATGACGGGCTCGAGGCTGACCACGCCGCGCTCAGAACGGTCTGCCATTTCGCTGGATGAATATCTCAGTCCTGTTGATGCGAAGCCGTCCAGGCCTCCAACTGTGGTATCCCAGACCCCCAAGACCACGGACCCCACAGCACACCATTCCTCGTCTGCTGCTGCTTCACCAAAGCCATCCATTTATGCAACGCCTTCAGTACACGCTGCTGCTGTCGCGCCGTCGCCTAAGCCATCAACACACGCGCCTTCCGTCGCACCCTCTCATAATGCCTCTGTTGCACCGTCACCGAAGCCCTCGATTTACGCATCGTCGCCTCACCTGGCGCCATCTGCAGTGGCGTCGCCAAAACAGCCATCCGCTGCACAGTCGCCCAAGCCATCCATTTACGCCTCGCCGCATCCGCCAGTAGCGCCATCTGTTGCTGCGTCGCCCAAACCTTCAATTTATGCTACGCCTCATCCTCCGGCAGCATCTGTGGCTGCTTCGCCTAAGCCACCAGCAGCATCTGTTGCACCGTCGCCGAAGCCAACTGCCGCATCTGTTGCGCCTTCGCCAAAGCCACCAATAGGGTCTGTTGCACCATCACCGAAACCTCCTGCAGTATCGGTCCCCGCATCAGCCGCCGCTTCACCTAAGCCACCTGTGGAATCGATTGCTCCCTCCCCCAAGCCAGCTCCTGGATCAGTTGCCGCATCCCCGAAACCTCCTGCAGCCTCTGTCGCGTCTTCTCCAAAACCTCCTGTAGGTTCTGTGGCCCCGTCGCCCAAGCCAATGCCCGGATCAGTTGCTGCATCTCCCAAGCCGCCGCCAGTATCAGTTGCCGCTTCCCCGAAGCCGCCTGTCGCATCTGTGGCCGCCTCGCCCAAGATTTCGTCGTCTAACGTCTCTTCACCAAAGCCGCCCTCTGCTGTTCCACGCTCGATGACTAACACACCGTCTAAGCCTTCGTCGCCTCTGCGTTCGGCATTCCCGTCTCCGAAGAATACAGCATCGCCATTGGCACAAGAGTCTGAACAAGCAGAGACTCCGGCAGAGGCGCCGCCCGTCCCAGAGGAACCAACTGTTGCCCCAGAACCTCCTATGGAGCCAGAGCCTGCCCCAGAGCCTGAACCCGCTGCTGAGCCAGAGCCAGAGCCAGAGCCAGAGTCGATGACACCAGGAAAGAAGGGAAAGAAGAAAGGAAAGAAGGACAGTAAAGCACCGACGCCTGCAGCATCCGTAAAACCGACGCCAAAGCCCGAAGTGCAGGAGGTTGAGCCTGAGCCTGTTGCTCCAGTTGAAGAGCCTGCGCCCCCGACGCCGGCACCCCATGTCGGTACTCCAGCGCCTGGCACGCCAGCACCGGCCGTTGTGCCGTCAGCGGGGCCACCAGCTCCCCTAGAGCTTCCACCTCTCAATCAGGACCTCTCATCTCTCGCTTTTGACAACCTTGGTTCGCTCGATGTTCTTGGCGACAGTCAAGCAGCAGACGGTGTCGATGCGCCAGGAGGATGGGACATCCCAGCAGCCTCGCAAGATGGATGGGGTTTCGGCGATGCACCCAAGAGCCCGAATGCGAACGGAACGAAAAGCCCTGCAAGCGGATGGGGAATGCCAACGAGCCCTGGATTGAACGCCGACGCGTCGAAGTCTCCCGGTGGCGGGGGCTGGAGCTCGTTGGCGGGTTCATGGGGCCTCCCAGACGCAGCGAAGAAAGTAGGCAGTAAATGGGGTGGGCTACCTGGACTTGGTGGAATAAGCGGTTGGGGAACCTCTCCGCCTGCCGAGACGCCTCCTGCTACGGCTGAAACTGAGGCGGCAGCTCCACCATTGGCCCAAGAATTCACTGCTACGGGGACGCCGGCACAAGCTTCCGTAGAAGTCGCTCCCGCTGTCGAAGAAATACCTGCACCTGTCGAGGACGTGGCCCAACCTGCTGCAGAGCCCGTCGTTGACCCGCCGGCAGACCCAACGCCAGCGCCCGAAGTGGCTCCGCTAGAACCAGAGCCGACACCTGCGGAAACACCAGCAGCAATTGAGCCGTCTGCTGTCGTTGAACCTCCCCCAGCTGCGACTGATGAAGCACCACCACCAGCATCCACTCCTGCTACCAAAGGAGGCCTTAAGGTTGAGACAGATGTTCAGCCTGCGTCAGGGCCTGCGTCGTCCGCTCCTGTTACCAGTACACCTGCTGAAGAGGACGGGAAGGGCAAGGGCGGTAAAGGGAAGAAGAATAATAAGGGGAAGAAAGGGAAGAAGTAGTTGTATTGTATGATTCCGGTTGTATCTTGTTGTAGATTGTATCTCACTCGTCGATGTATGCCCATGTGTAGTTGCTTATCTCTTTCCATGTAAGTCTCAATAGTGTAGCGAAGCATCTGCGCGTAATACGAATCTCGATTCTCAAACAACTCACTATGTAGTCTTTGTTGTCCGTTCAGAATGTGATGAATTTGGCAACGGGAACGCGCAGAATGAAATTTCAAGATAATAAGCGTCTCTTGTATTTAACGGTGCTTTCAACAAGGTGTGTGTTCTCATACATTTGCTGGTATTAGTTAGAGGTTTCGAGATTCAATTGTAATACCCTAGGGATGAAATTCTCCTCAAAACCTGCATATTGAGGAAATGTTGGTTCCCACTGTGAGGGACAGCGACCAGGACTCTTCAAACCCCACAGACCAAGAGGTTGTCAGAGAGACAGCTGACTTACGTCAGGAGGGCGGATGCTTGCTTCACCGATGGATGCAGGAGGTAGCAAATCCCATAGTGGGATACAGTCACCAAGCTGAGGGGCAGCTGTCTTCCCGACGGGGCTCTCCGAGCCCGCTTGAATGCAGCCAGATGAACTTGTAGTCGACGTCTCTTTTGTAGGACCTGGGTCTGGCACCGAACTCGAAGGCCCGCACACAACATCCACCCAATTATACGCCTTCAACGCGTTGGAAGCGAGGAGGCGGGCTTCACGGGCGCCAGACGGCGCAATGACGGTGACGTGGTAGCCGAGGACACGCAGCTTGGAAGCGGCATACGCAAACGCCCTGTCCGCCGCGACGAAGACGATCACAGTTTCGCCAGGGATGCCCGCAAGCGCGAACAACAGAGAGTCAGCTATGAGCAAATGCTCACGTTCAATTACAGATGTGCATGATGGAGTTGCCAGCGCACCGTTCATTATTGCAGCCTGCCCACGACCTCGAGGCGTCAGAACCATATTGACGCCAGATACCTGGAGCTCGTGGCAGAAGTCGTTGAGCCCGACATGCTCAACGCTGTCGATGTACACATTGAACAAGGTAGGCTCGCCGCTAATCTGGCGGATGTTGCGGACGATTTCGTCGCCATATGCCCCAGGAGGGGCAGGACAAGACTCTGAGCGCATTAGATGTGATATATCTCTAGATCGACGACCTACCATAATCCCAGAAGATTCCAACGCGACGAGAGGCAATTTTGGTTACTTTACCAGCCTTTGCCATGATGAGGGTCAGGAAGCAGCAGCAATCTTCTCAAGCTTACACATTCTCAGCCTCGTGGATGGGTGGGAGAACAGGGTAGTCAACAGCGCAAATTCTACAGATGCATCATGGTATATTACCGCTGATAACCAAGTGATATCGTAACGTCTATGGAAGGTACCAGCCAGCCCTAAGCTTTTTAGAAGTGGTGAATCTGCAGGCAGAATGTCAGTCTCAATCCCACTGGCGATGGAACAAGCAAGACGCACCTCCTCACGCTCACGTCCACGCATGAACTTCGGCTCAGATCCAGGCTGGTAGATGTCAGTCCAGAGAAGGCCAACAGGAGGCTCGGGCGAGGCCTTCGCCTCCTCGACGGCCGCGTCGACAGTTTTCTTCGCGTCCTTATCGAATTGCTGAAAGTTGCATTACTACCAAAGCACTCCAACGAGTCCCCAGGAGTTCAACGCACCTTGAGCTCTTGCTCAGTGGCAAGACCCCACTCCTCGATATACTTCTGGAGGCCGTGGATAGGATCCTGGGTGCTGCGCATGCGCTGGACCTCCTCGCGAGTGCGGTAGGTGGTACCGGGATCGGACATGCTGGGGTAGACATTAGGCATGGTACATTTGGACGGGCAGAGGGACGCACGAGTGGCCACCGTAGCGGTAGGTGACGTATTCAAGCAGGATAGGACCCCTCTTGTCCTCGACAGTCCACTTCCTCGCAAATTCTATCGCTTGCCTGGTTGCGATAATGTCCATGCCGTTTACTTGAATACCGGGGATCTTGTCTCCGCGAGTGAAGTATTCAGTGTTCATCGAGCTACGCTCGGCCGAGGTACCCATGCCATACTTGTTGTTTTCACACAAGAAGACAGCAGGGAGGTTCCAGAGCTTCGCCATGTTGAATGCCTCGAACACTTGGCCCTGATTGGCGGCACCGTCACCGTACATTGCTACAGCACAACGATCTTGGCCCTTGTATTGTTGGGCGAGGGCGAGTCCAGCACCGAGAGGGACCTGGGCGCCGACGATACCGTTACCGCCGAAGAATGTTGGGGTGAAGATGTGCATAGAACCGCCCTTGCCCTTGGACATGCCACCGTGGCGACCAAGGAGCTCGGCAACGACACCCTTAATCGAACCGCCACGGAGGACAGCGAAGGGATGGCATCGGTACGAGGTAATAATGTAATCCTCGGGGTGCAGACCGTTGTGGAGGCCGACAGAGACAGCTTCCTGTGGCTCGGTGAGCACCAAATGGAACGAAGTGGATGGTAACGCACCTGTCCAATTGCCAAATGGCAGAAGCCACGAATGAGCTTTGCCTGGTAGAGCTGGCCACAGGCTTGTTCCATGCGACGCATAAGGGTCATGTCGCGGTACATGCCAATGAGCTGGTCCTTGGTGACCTCGACATCGAGTTCCGGTAACTCGCAGTTGAATGCCCTGAAGGAATCCTCGTGCAGCTTCACTTTGAATGGCTTCGAGTCGGACGCGCCCTCCTGGAGCGTGGTGGTGTCCGCCGAGGTTTGGAGCGACCGTGCAAACGGCTGGATGTAAATTAGAATAAAGCACTCGAGCTCAACGCCGTACCCACCACGCGAAGCAGACGAGGCGAAGCGCGGACTCGAGCAAGAGAGGCCATGGGGGTGAGACGGAAAGGTGCGGACATCGCCGGCTGGGCAAAAACTTGGGGCGACGCGACTCGTGGGATTGTCTTTCCGTTTTTGGCCGCGGTACCCAAAGTCAATAAATAAGTAAGCGGTCGCGTTGTACTCGGCTCTCAACCTGACGTTTATAAACTGGCAAGTAATATTTTCTAGCTTCATTTCGTACTTGTCCCAACAATTTTGTCATTGTCATTTGAAATTTCCGCATGGAGGTGTCGATTCTCGATCGCGATGCGACCTTGCCCTCCTCATCTCAACGAATGAATGAGCACCATCCAAAAATTCCCGTCGAAAGGAGATAGCTTTCTTAGACTCTAGGTCCAACTGTAGTAATCTTCAATCTTGCTTAGAGTCCATGCCTATGCCATCTTCAATCTGGATTCCTCAGTGGGCAGTCTTAATTCAACTCACGACGATGCATTCCACTCCTACTACATCGTGGATAGAACCTCTCGCTTGTTATGCGGCGAGACGCTGAATTATGGATGTGCATAGCATGCTACACGCCAGCGATAGAAGATAGGTATGTGATTAATCAACAAAGCCATTTGGATTACCATGTCGCCTTCACTTATGCTGTTGGATCCATGGATGATTGAAGACACCATCTAGTGACATACGATCTGCAGGTTCCGGTTTGAGGAGCTTCACAAGGCGTAAGATATGAAGACGGCACTAGAATATCCTCACTAACCCGCGTGATGAAATCTTGAGCACAAACAGAGGTCCCGTCACGAAACTGAAGGTCAACGTCAACGATCCTTTGCTTTGTCGCTTTCCCATTGTCCAGAGTTAGAATGACTTGTAGCGTACACGGAACTCACGCACCCTCATCATCTCCGTACATGTCGAACGGCGCGAAACCAGCGAGAAACTCGAACGCCAATACACCCAGCGCCCAGTTGTCGACAAGTCGGCTATGAGCATTGCCTAGCAGCATCTCTGGAGGCATGTAATCCAACGTCCCGCAAAGCGTCGTTCTTCTATCGCTGGGTGCATGAACGCTCCAGCCCATGTCCGCTAGCTTGAGTTCTCCATACAAACCCAGCAAGATGTTCTCCGGCTTGATATCGCGGTGAATGATGTGCTTGCGATGCAGATACTTGAGTGCATCCGTCATTTGGTAGATGTACCGTGCACTGCGCTCCTCTGTGAAGCGGCCGACCTTTTGCAATGCATCGAAGAGTGGCCCGCCTGGGGCGAACTCTAGCATGAGGTATATACGTTTCTCATCGTGAAAGGCGCCGTAGAGGCGAAGAATGTGGGGATGAAAGAGGTTCTGGTGGACTTCCATCTCTCGCATAACTTGCTTCTCCATTCGTGGAGGGATCCCCGACCTGTACAGAGTCTTTAGGGCAAGGATGAAGTGTGGCTTTGCCTTGGTGCGGATCATGGAGACGCGCCCAAATTGGCCTCGTCCCAGTGGCTTGCCGATTTCAAACGAGTCGAGGGTCCAGACGGTATATCTAGGAGTAATTTCAGTGACATGTATGCGCCCGAAGAATGATCTCACACCTAGGTTTCCTCTCGGTATCTCCCTGGGAACTCGCTTGCCGTGGTGTCGATTCACAGGTGGTATTTGGTCGAGGGCGTTTAGTTTCTGTAGGCATGAAAACGTCCAAAACGACACTCTTGTGAGGTGGCGTATCTGGCAGGCTGGCTGGAATAGAAGATGGTTGGTCTGAATGGTGAGTTGTATCTTGGAGGGACTCGGACGCCGAGGTGCTCGTTAATGCTCCAAGGCGAGTCGCACCCATGGCGACCGAGTGGTGGGAAAGCGACAAGAGGGTTGTCCATCGCGTTAGCCACAGCGAACTGTTAATGACGATTGTGCAAACAGGCGATAGGGGAAAGTCAAAAAGCGATTTGTACTCACGTGTGCGCGCGATAGGTCACAAACCTGTCACGCCTGATTAATTTTGATTGGATTATTTGTTACAGGTTTCTTCATCGACATGCATTTAATTTTCTTCCACTTTCCAGTTCTTGTTTCTTGGGAAAATCCAAGCTTCAATTTCTGTGCACACTGTGACAGCGTAGCACCAACGGCCGATTCCAACAACCTCCTGGTGTAACGGCTGTAACGGCTCAATCGGGAATGTCCTGGGTTACTGTCAGCGAATCAGTCCATCAGCGCGCTGGTTCAAGACTGTCTCCTCCAGAAAACTTGGTGTCTTCAGACCTTCTCCTCGTAAGAGTTGTTGGGTCTTGGAGTAAACAGTTCGAATCGGGCCAGGGAAGCAATTCAGCAACCCGTCGGATTGGCCGAGTTGGTCTTCGGAGATTGGGATACGTCGTCAGCCGCGCAGTGGACCGTGCCCGGGGCAAACCTTTTGCTGCGTTTCCTTGCCAATTTCCAAAGTTTGTTTTGTTATTGCGTGGTTTAACGTATTGAAATTTGCGCACTGCGCATGGTGCTTGGCTAAGGCCTTTATTAATATTTCACGCTGCGCAAGTTACATTTTGCATGTCAATGCAATTTACACTACTTCAGCAGTGAGCGTCTTTACATCCTGGCCTTTGGCAGCGACGAGCGCCTCTCCCATTCCTTCTGTGCGAGCAGTCTCAAAGGCGGCTTCATGATCTTTCCTGTTGCATTGTGTTCTGTAGGGTGTCGACTTAGTTTTGTCTCGACCATATGAAAGCATCAGCTCACCGAACTGTTCCTCCTGTATAACAATCATGACGGGAATGGCAAACTTTGGCAAACTACAATCAATAGAGTTCAGTTTCAGCAAACTAAGTAGAAATCATTCGCAGGCATACAGTTTCTGGACTGAGCGCAGCAAGCTTTTCTCCGTTACCTTCCCCTTGAACTCGGGCTTGATGCTCACGACTGCAGCCACAAGCTCCCCAAGACGTTCGTCGGGGACCCCGACCGCTGCTGCCTCGTACACGCCGGGTTCCTCGTATAAGGCGTTTTCTACAGCTACCGAGTCCTTCACGCGCGAATGTCAGAAAAATGGACAAGCCAATTCGGAGGTCAGTACATACAACATTCTCTCCTCCCCGAATAATGATGTCCTTGATGCGGTCGCGAACATAGACAAAGTTCTCTTCGTCGACATATCCGAGATCGCCAGTCTTAAACCAGCCGTCTTGTGTTATAACCTTCTTGGTTGCAGCTGCACAAATACATTAGTGGTGCTGATGAATACATAGACGGCAATCGTACCTTCGTCCCCCCAATACCCTTTCATTATGAGTGGACCCTTGAGCCAGATCTCGCCAATTTGATTGGGAGCGACCCGTACACCGTCTTTCATTACCAACACATCAGTCACAGGCAAAGGAAGTCCACTGTTCGCTGTGAGGATTTGTGCATGAAAAGCGGCATTGGGGACGTACGTGCTTCCGGGATGCGTCACAAAGTCCATGCCGGCTGTGTACCCATTTGAGCGAGTTGCAATGGATGATGTACGAAAGTACTATACAGAATGTGATTGCACTGGAATTGGTCTCCGTTGCGCCATATCCTTGGCCGCTACATCGACAATCAGTTATGAGTATGGGCGGGATGCCAGGGACCTTACATGACTGCAGATGAGAACGCCTTGAACGCACGGCTAGCTGGACCCGCTGCCAGAGGCGAGCCACCGAAAGTCATGCCTTTGAATTCATGTCCTAGACTAGGGAGTGCGCTGTTCACCAGGTCATGCACTGCTGAGGGAACGCTGCAGTGTGTTCAATGGAAACGGACGTGGTTCAAGTCTGAACCTTCGTACCCAGCGAAGTAGCGGACATTCTCCTTCTGAATGAGCCTAGAAGAACCAGCTTAGTATACTGGGATATCTGGGCAGTATCGCAGCTTACTTAACGGCTGAGATGGAATATGAGAGGCAATTCGTTGCGAATTCAGACCATTCACGTACCTTCATCAATTCGCCATCTGCGTATCAACACCAGCTTGAACCCATGCATAAGACAGTTGATCTACTTGCATGTAAGTCCAAAAGCAGTCGTTCCATCCGAATGATACTTGCGATGATATTCAGCCCCGTAATGTGGAAGATCGGCGATGGGATGAGGTAGGCGGACTGTGGCTCTCCTTCGACAGGGTCCGGGGGGAACTTCTGTCCAACTCGCAAGATCGCACGAGCGGTGCCAAAGGTTGCCTTTTAATTGTATAGATGTCAGCTCACAATATCAAGCTGCGAGCAAAGGCTTACGATGCCTATCATGCTAACGACCATCCTCTGCGTGCTCAGCACACCCTCTACCAGCTGCATTAGCTTCTTGTGTGCGTTTTAGAAGGTTGAACCATACTAGGAAGTCCTGTTGTCCCAGAAGTAAACATGACCATGCCATTGTCTTCGGGGGTGATACCATAATCCGCCTTCAGAATCCTCTGTGCGTCTGCTTTGTGTTCTTTTGGTAGGCCATTGAAGCACTTCATCCCTTTCCACTGCTTACTCCTCGTCGACTCGTGGCTCTCCAGGACAAAGAATGTGGCAGAGGGCGCAAACTCAGAGACGATGGGCTCGACAATATCCGCGCGCTCGCAGTCGAGAATGATTACTTTCGGCGCTGTAAGTTTCAGACAATGTGCAAGTGGCACAATGGGAAGCCAGCTATAAGTTTTACGGTATATCAGCATGAGTTGGATTAGTGAATGGCTTAAGGGAACCATACGCGTTGACAAGGACGGGGACAGCACCTAGAAGGTCTGTCCAGTTGCTCGTCAGTGTCAGCCTCGGGACCCAAAAATGTACTCACGACACGCCCATAGCGCAGTTACATAGCTCGGGTAGTTCCTCGAGCAGATCACGACGCGGTCGCCTGCCATTCCATCAGCCACTGATGCCACCCACGACATACACCGACCGGTCATGTGTTGTGCAGCAGTGATGATAAACTGGAGACCGACCTTTTCTAACCCCATAGGCGTCCTCAAATATAGATGCATACGCTGCGCTGAGCTGTAGCATTTTTCCGAAAGTGTATCGTTGGTCTTCGTAGACGATGCATGTACGGTCCGCCCACTGAGTTGCAAAACCTATCCAGAGTGCGCGGAGCGTCGGAGGGAGGTTCTTGAACACCTGTTGTACCCGTCCGTTGATGAACTGTGGATTTGGCGGGGTCAGATTCCGCGACAAAAGGTTCGGGCGGAGTATATAGCGGAAGACTCAGCGCCATGGACGTACACGAGTCTCGGTTTGGAGTGGGCTACCGGGCGCGGTGAGCAACTTGTCCGCTACATTTTGTCCGTTCTCAGTTTGTTGTTCTCGTGCTGGTGAGACCAACGCACCTTGCGCAATGCTCATGGCGGGTTTCCATGTTGCTGCCATTGTTGAATGTTCGACTCTTTCTGACAATCCTAAGGAGGTCGTCGTGGGAAGAAGATGAGAACCAGTACCCCACAGTAATTAACGAGCGGACTCGGACATGCAAGATGCCGAAGCCCGGACGTGGTTATACGGACAACGATGTGGCAGACCTAGCTCTTTCATTGACATAACATCATGTGGTCAGATATTCAAAACGGCAACACTGAGTTTGTGTTATCTGGTTGGATAGCGCTAACATGCGTCCCAACAAGATTTAACAACACACATCTAACAGGAAAGAGTGTTCTATTGGAGGGCCAACTAGACAAGTAATACTGAAGCGAGCGTAGCCTGAGTATGTACGACCTGCGAAAACAATTAGCTTCTTGATGATCATAACATGAGAGGCTACGCATACCTCGAGCGCCTGTTCCACCTCAAGCCTCTTTCTAGCAGCCGCCAACCAGTCCGAGGTCAAAACCTGCGCAGTGCCCTTCAGCTGGTTCAACTCGCGAGTAGCGCTGTCTAAGTCCTTCTCATTCAGGTAGTACTCCGTCCGTGCCAACACACTGTTCACGTCGCTGCCCTCCACCAAACCGTGACGTTTGAAACGGAAATTTGACAGGAAGTGGCTGGCCAGGTGGGAAAGCACACCGGCATCCTGGTCGGGCACAAGCGCAACTGCAGTTACTTTGGGTGCAACAGATGTACTGAACCAAGTTGCCAGGTCAGCGAAAGGTTCCACGCCAACATCGGCAGTCTCGTTTGACTCGAGGATGTCGAGGGCCG